>CM032665.1:45750984-45765808 GCA_019095985.1 Streblospio benedicti
CCCAACACTGGGTTTGGGGGACATTTTTTTACTAATTCTAACCAAAAAAACTTATTTTAAATTTTTAATTTTTAAATTTTTCTTTTAAGGATTTTGGGTTTGAAAAGTTTTTTTGACTGTTCAATCACTTTGCCAAAAAAGCCTGGACCGCTAAAGGGAAAATAAAAAAAACCGGGGCCCCAAAATTAGGATTTTTGCCTTAAGTGCTTTTAAAAAGATTTTATGAAAAAAAAACCTGATTAATTTATATAATTTTTCCTGGGTTGGCACGGGGTACTGTTAAAATCTTGGGTAATGCCTAATCAGGGCAAAAAATTCAAAAGGAAATTGTTTTTTAAAGTGGGAAAAAACAAAACAAAAAAATCACCTTAGGAGTAATTTTTTTTGGGCGAAAAGGAAAAAATTTAAGTAATTAAAAAAGGGGGTTTTAAAAATGTAAAAGGAAAGAAAACCCTGGTGGCATGGTTTTTTTTCTGGAATTTGTCTATATGGATAATATTTATATACAACTTCAAAATTGGATATCAAGTACAAAGTTAGGATACCATTCTTCAGTCACGTTCTGCTCGTAAGGTATGCATATTTTCTATATCATGTGATTTATTCGTACTGCGTGGATATGTTTTGTTTTATTTGCGAATAGAAATACAATGTAAATAGAAATTCCGTGATAGCTGTAACATAACCTACAATAGTTCCAGGTGCATATGTACAAATAGTGGGAATGCATACTAAGATGCAACTTCAGTGAATCTGCGTTATCTATCAAGGATTAACTATCATAAACACCATTCAAATCTGTATGTATCAGGCCAATTTTTAATTTTATATAAGCTTTTGGGATTTGCTAAAGCCATGGTTGCTTACATGTATGTGACATAATTATTCATAAGAAGAATGGACGATAGCTGTCCCCTTTAAAACAAACACCACTGGATGTCATAATGTTTTGTCTATTTGTCTGCTGTACACATGATAACTTTATAGGGATATTCCTCCAGATCCCTATACGGCAATGGCTTTACTATTGTCCAACCTGTATATGAGAGCTAAAATATATGACATGCTTTACTGAACTCCTGAGGAGCATCGACGAGAACATCTAGTCAACAACCTGCTTGTCAGGGAAGTATCAATAATAGCCAAAGAAGCCTGCGTTTTGTAGGCACACAGAAAGACAAATTCTCCACCAGTGAACCAGTAAATATTTAACAGGATAGTGTCAAGCAAAATGTGAACCCTGTTAAAATCCTGAATGCAAGCGAGGTGTCAGAGCAGATCCGGAGACACGTAGAAATTTACATTTTTACTCTGCGAATTCATTCAACTAAACCTCCCACTGGTATTTGCTTTCATCATCGTGCACAGTGTCATTTTTTCAATTGTTCTATCTTCCTGTCACCAGGCAATCATTAATATTCCTAATTTTGAAACCAAATCCGGCAACCTTTATGGCCTCCCAAAAACCATAAGAGAAAAATAATCCAGGAAGCAATATTACTACTGAGTTCAGAATGAATAACTGTACCATCACCTCCCGACCTAACATTCTGACCAATAGTGGCGGACCCCTCCTGCCCTACTTCACGCATCAGCCATTTTCTAGATTGCATCCTCAAAAACTTACCCCAACACACAACCAGCTACAGTAGGGACGATCTACACTTTCTATCAAAAATAGAGACCTCCCAAATAATTAGATTATGTATTCTTAACATTTGATGTAACAAGTCTCTACACTGATATCACCCATGACCTTGAGCTAGAAGCCATCATATTTTGGATCAATAAATTAGACCAACATATTAATCACAGATTCAAAGAATACTTCATAATTGAAGCACTGACTATTATCATTGAAAATAATACATTAATAATATAAAATAATATATATCATAATATAAATTAACAATAATACCTTTATACAAACTAAAGGCACTGCAATGGGTACAAAGGTAGCCCCCACATATGCCAATCTTACCATGGCTTACCGAGAAGGAAAATTATATGAAACCATTGAAAAAAGGGAAATGAATACAGTGAATACATTAGAAACAATTTTGTATGGTACTTGGATGACTGTTGTTTTTGGCCAACCAAATGGGATCCAGAGGAGTTTACATCCATCATCAATTTGATTTACACAATAGCATCAAAGTTACGATGGAAATTAGCAACAAACAAATACCTTTTCTAGACATCCTTGTGTACATGAAACATAGAATCTACACGGTCTTGGATACACATACCCCTAGTAATTTTCTTCTTTTTTTATATAATGCTTTTAAAACAATATCTTTGATATTGATCTAAAACTACAATTTAAGGTATTAGCCTGAAAATGCTTATGCATATCTTTTTCTATACATACGCTTGCTATATATCTGCAGATCATCTTAAAATCTTAATAGGCGCTAACACAGCTAGAATTCCAAGGAAATATTAAAGAAGGGGCTCGAACCCCACCTAGGGATGAGAAGGTGGGTTCGAACCCACAACCTATGGGTTGAGATAATAACTGACCATCCTCCATATCAAGTATTATCTGGTAAAAGTGCTGGTATTGATCATTTTACAAACTGAGCACTTTAAGTATGCTGATAATGCTCTTAGTTTGAGGGAGATTCATTTATCCTGGTTTTGATGGACAGACAGCCATAATTATATATTTCAATCAGGATAATAGTCCAATTATTTACATTGAGCTTTCGATAGGAATTCCTATCTTGAGCACAATAACGTCACGAGTCAGCACTGTGCCCGCAGGAAAGTCCCCAGCTGCGTAACACCCTCTCCACTCCTTATGGGTCAGCAGGTTGGTCCATATGTCCGGTAGTCTATGTTCCCCCATACCTATTCAGTTATGGCTTCAGTTTTCTAATCTGCATGGCTTCCTTGACTCCTCTTTCAAAATACTTGAGTTCAAAACACAGAATCTTAGTCTCATCAAGTGAGATACCATGACCTTGTTGGTCAATGTGGATATGGCGCGACACTTCTGAGCCCGTCGAACTAGAGCATCTATGTTCTAAGAACCGTGTCTTTACAGATCTCTATCTGTTTCCCCCACATAAGAAGCATCACTGTCACTACACTTGATCTGATACACTCCCCAATCACTCTTTCTTTGTCTAAGGGGTCCTTAGGTCTCACCAACAACTGTCTCAATGTGTTCACTGGTTTAAAGAACACTTGAAACTTGAACTTACTCATCACCCTTCTAATGTGTTCTGAAATACCCTTGACATAGGGTATCACAACTGGGTGCTTCTTACGGAATTCAGGTTGAGTAACATCCTTAGGTGAGCTTGTCTTGTCCCTTGTATCTTTCTTCTTCGTCGTCAACAGGTTTCCCGGATACCCATTTAGTCTTAAAACTTTCACCAAGTGTCTCTTTTCACTGTCACATTCCAATGGATCACTTACTACACAGCCTGCTCGGTGATTCAGAGTACGCACCACTCCCATCTTGTGCTCGACAGGAAATTTACTGCTAAAGTTCATATACTGATCTGTGTGTGTACTCTTCCTGTAAACCTTCCTTCTCAGTGATACAGTGTTCACTATGATCAGACATATGGACCGTGCTGACCCATGGGGGTGGGGGGAGGGGAGGGGGAGTGCCACGTAGCTGGGGACTTTCCCATGCGCACAGTGATGACTCGTGACGTCATTGTGATCAAGATAGGACTTCCTATCGAAAGCTCAATGTAAATAATTGGATTATTATCCTGATTAAAATATATAATTATGTATGTCTGATAATCCTTGTGAGAGATAGCAAAGCAACGGCAGGTGTATGTCATTTGGACTTTATTTCGCGCATTTTCTTTTTATTCTTTGTACGTTGAGAAGTTGATTGCGAAATGGTAAATCTGTAAATTATACAAATATTAAACCATTTGTAATATAAATACAATATGCATGTACGTTCTTTCACAAGTTAATAAATGTTTAAAAATATTACTATCAATACAGCCTCATCATAACCTCAATATTAAATTATCTGACAATCAGGAATATTTGCACAAACCAACATTTCAAGTATTAGTTCCCTAATATTACATTCAATATATAATAAAATATAATAAAATGTGTTGGCTTTGATATCTTATGTATATATTTGTATGTATTTGTATATATATATATATATATATATATATATATATATATATATATATATATATATATATATATATATATATATATATATATATATATATATATATATATATATATATATATATATATATATATACAAATACATACAAGCACATTAAAGCCAACACATTTTATTCCACTAAACAGATAACTATTTAACAAAAAAAAATTAACAAGTTAATAATAAAATCACTTACAATAGCTGCCAAATTCTGAATTGACCACACCATGGCCGTTATTTCACCACAACTGACACCGTTTCAGTATTACTTTTCCAAAGCTGGCAAGTAATATATTCACAAAAGAATATTCATATTTCAATGTATAAAGTGCAACGTGGGGCTACCAACTGCTCAACTGCTGTTGTGAGGCTCCGTACATAACAATATTCTTAGTTGCTTACTAGCTACGATTCGTATGCCGTTACATGTTTATGTACCACCTAAGTTGATGGACACCATTGTTGGTCCAATAATTAAAGATTAAAAGGGACTTGCTATGGATAAGAACAACAATAGGCCAATTGCCATCACCTCTGTGATGGTTAATTTAATTTAATTAATTTTGTTAGGAAATGTCTGATGAATTACAAACTTTATCTAATCAATTTGGTTTCAAGCATATATCTCGTACTGATTTGTGTACTTTTACTTCATACAAAGTATTGAATTTTGTAAATATCAGAAAAGTCCTGTATATGTATGTTTCTTAGATGCACCTAAAGCCTTTGACAAAGTTAATCATTTGTCATTATTTAGGGAACTTATTGCTAGAATAGTTCATGTAACAATTCTACGTTAATAAGTATATTGATATGGTTGTCAAGACTTCTGTGGCAGATGGAGCAACACAACTTCTGAACTTTTCAATTTGTATAATGGTGTGAGACAAGGGGCATTTTGTCCATAACATTGTTCAATGTCTACATGGATGATAGAAGTGTGTTACTTAATAAATATGACTTGGATGTAACATTAATGGATTCATGCACACCCATATTATGTATGCAGGTGATAGACGTATTATTGCACCCTCTCCTTATTCTTTTTATATGTTACTAGGTATATGTTCTGAATTTGTTGCTGACAATACTATAATGTGTAAGACAAAATATCTTTGATATTGATCCAGAAATAACTTGTAGAATATTGTAGTAAAGCCATCAAATCCTGGTAATGTCTTGTTGGATAGTGCTTTAAGTGATTATTGACTAATCAATATTACAAATGTATATTTAGATGCTTGGTTTATGGCTATGGAGGTTCAAACAACTGTACATTGACTTCAGGTCAGTTTGCAATGAGTTGATTCTGGAAATGCCTCTTGTCACGTTTGGGTGGTCTTATGGGGAAGTCACAACTTGTTCTAAATAAGCTTTCTCTATTGCATTAAGATATACTTGCCTCAGTGCCGTCAGTTGCTGGTTCCCCTGATTAGAATGGCTAAACCAGCGGATGTCTTGCATGTTAGAATCACCCTAGATCCAGACTGAGTCTCCAATACTGATAGTCTATGTGTTTACGAGAGCTTCAGTATCTGCCAAACAACCAGACGCCAACCATTGTTGTTGACATGGTATTGTAACTAATCTTTGGTCTAAAATGTTTCGGCTTTTGAAGCCGGACATCTGGAGCAGATAACCACCTCAGAGTTGCGATGGAACTGTAAGTAGAACTGCAGCTTGACTCAAATATAGGGAATATATTAGTCATGATGTCCGTAAACAGTTATAGAATTCCCTTAATGGGATCTCTGGGTGTGTGGTGACACAGTGGAATCCTTGGCATGTTCTGACACTGAGGAAGTTCGGGTGTGTGGTGATACATCAGAAACTTTTGTCTGATACAGCAGAGACCTGGTATGAGCTTAGACAGAGCTAATGCTGGTGTGAGCTTATACAGAGGGAATGCTGGTGTAAGTTTATACAGATGGAATGCTGGTGTGAGTTTATACAGAGGGAATGCTGGTGTGTGCTTATACTTGTGTAACCTAATGGAGCAAATGTTGATAGGTGCTGATTCAAAGGAACTCAGGTCTTTGAGACTTTTCGGGAAACGTTAGATTACCCTGTTTGTAAATAATTCCATTTATTTTTTTATTTATCAATTTTTGCCAGTTATATGATACCCACTTGGTAACTTTGGAAGCCAAATCATAGCATGGGCAAAATGTCCAGTAAGTTACGTTCTAGGCATTAATACGGAAACCTCATAAATCGTTATGAGCATAGGGAAAATAGCGTGGCTTTAGTACTTGTGTATATATGGCTGCTAGCTGCCTCTTAAACGATTCTACAGAGACCGCCTGTGCCACACTGGCTGGTCATTCCAGGCAGGAACAAGAGTACGAACAGAGAAGGATTATTAATATTCTACTGTTCTTGATTTGATGTGATGCAGCTTCCACTGGTGCTTTGCTCGTGTACGTGAGTCTCCCCTTGTGAGGTCCAAATCCTCGGGGTCTATACCAACATGTATATTCAAAATCATAGGCAGATCCAGGGGGCGAATGGGCGCCCCCCCCCATTTCCCACCAAAATACTTCATTTTCAGAGGACTTTTCATGAAATCCCCTACGACCCTTTTTCCAAATACCTGGATCTGCCATTGAAATCTTATGGAGCACACCAAATCAAGCTGTTTATCGTCAATCATCCAACAGATCCAAATCCAGACCCTTCAGCATCGCTGTGACACTCGATCTCGTATTGTAGTCTCCTGCCATCCATTGTGATGCTCATTTCTGGGTGCGTTGTAATGTGTCCTTGTGTTTTCCTAAATGTAAATGTGTTTGGCATTGCATTTCTATCACCTTATCTTATCATAATATCACAACAAATACGTTTTTGTAGTCTACAAAAATGAAAGCATGCATTTTTCATGCATTTGATTTGTTTACATGGGACCCTCCAGAAAGTTACGGGCTACTTACAAATGTCGTTATTTCACTTTTATTCATTATATGATCTATATGGCAACCACGCACCATTAAACACACGTGTGATCAAATAATAAAAAAATACACAGTTAAGTATAGCAGCATGTAGGGTCTAGTCCTAAATTGATTGGGGATTTTCTGATTTTCCATTGCTGTGTGCAGCTACCAAAATGCGCACTTTTAATTTTTTCATGTCACATTCAGTTTTTGATAAACATACAGAAGCTGTATGTGTTTTATTTCGAAAAGAAACGCAGATTCAATTAAATTCCATGCAAAACATACATTTTTAGTCCACATCACACTCTGTTGCCATGGAAATCTGACTGGAGGTGATTTAATGATCACAAAATTTACACCCCAAACAACAAAACCGGCCTCATTTCGCCTCGAATCTTTCCTATCTATAGCGTTTCAATCCACATTAGCATATATTCACAAGGCAGCTAAGGACTGTGTCCAACATATATCAAAAGATTGACAACATTGCTTGTGTGGATCTCTTTTAAATTGATTGTAAACAAAAAGTATCTATATTTCGTCACCTGCAGAAAGCCCAACAATGGTGATTTCCCAACAACCACCATCAGTCACTCACACCCAACTCTCGAAACTAAAGCTCTGGTGAATCAGCTTGAAAATTTGCAAGCAGGTACACAAGTGTACCCTCTCTCAGGTATGTCCCCAATTACAGCTCAAGCAACCACCATACACCATATACACTGTATAGGCAATATTTCTAAGTTTAAGGAACCATGCTGAAGCCTTAGTAAGATTGTTTACAAACAAAAACACGTGCGACCGCTATTTTTTTAGGACTAGACCAAGTAGGTATTAAGCAAAAATGATGAAAATGTATAACAGTTGAAAAATGGCAAACAATACTTGTCGTAGGTATTGCAACATTACATTGTATTGTGATTTACAAACATTTCTTTTGATTTGGTCATTAGAAGGGTGTCTTATATGAAGTGGTACATGCATATTTCTTCAGCTGACAATGATCTTTTCCTGACCGTTTTAATTAATAAATAAACAAATAATATATTATGTATGTATCAAATAGGGAAACAGATATCTACTCTTGCAAATTTGTAACAGTAAAGTACCTGGATTGTTAACGACTCATAGTCATCAGGTTTCTTCGATTCTGACACAGTAAAGTCATTGTTGAAAATAATAATAACGCAACCGACGTATAGTGCTCGTCATGACGGTGTGCATTGTAGCTTTGGTGCGAAATTTCAACCGTCTGTGTGTCTCGAGGTAAATGCTTCTCTGTTCCAATGACGATGTCCATGAGACTTTCCTCGAGAGTATATGCAATGCATCCATCTTTCACCATATCCCATGACTGTTGATTTGTTGTATTTTCAGTCTAGTAATTGAGTGGAATACCTCGAGCGGATGGATTCCTGGGGTGTCTGGGGCAACAACTACCAGTAGAACTGAAGCTTGGGTCAAATATGGGCGACGTGATGGGCAATTCACATTTACTTTATTCCCAAAATGTGTTTCAGTGCAGACGCAGAAGAAACATGGGTGTGTGCCGATCAAGAAGAAACCGTCGTGTGTGCTGATACAGAGCAGAGTTGTTGGGTGCTGATACAAAGGGAGCTCAGGTCTGTGAAGCTTTTAAGGAAAGACCAGTTACACTATTTGTAATAGCTCTATTTATTTTAGTTATTGCGTCGCTTCAGCTCAGCTGCTGAAGCAAACATTGTGTTTTGTTCGTTTGTAACTGTTTGTATGTAACTAACTAACTATGTATGCCTCCGGACAAGCTAGCGGGCGTACCGATGAACCGATTTCGTTCAAACTTTGCACGACTATGAGGTATAAGGCGACACCAAAGTCATTGGATTTTGGGCACTCTGCCAATTAAATTATGCTTTCTAGAAGCCCATTTATGACTTTATGACTGATATTATAAGCACCAAGCAGCAAATATTGATTATTGGGTTTAAAACTGATATTGATTATTATCTGTTATTCAAATAGTACTATTGTATGGCAACACAAATATCTTTTTGCTGGATATATTGATTCTGATTCATTCTGATGTTTTCTCCTCAAATTCATAAATTTCTTGATTGTAATGTATACATCATTTCAGTATATATCTTTATTGCCCATAAGTCAACGTCGTTCTAGCGACGCAGTGGTCTTTGAACACTTTTGATCTAGTTTGTTTTGTCAGTTGTCTGACAACCACTTGGTATTTTTTAAGCAAAAACATAACAGTCGCAAAATGGCCTATTGGTCCTAATTGTTGCTGCTGCCATTATATTTCTACCACTATATCATAATGATACAATAAATATGTTTTTGAAAACTATACACGCTTGTTATATGTTTTCAAAGACTAATTCAAAGTCTACAAATTCGCTTAATAGGTGAAACATTATCAGAGTTACAAATGGCAAGAAATACTTGTCGTAGTTTATGTTGAATTGTCAATTGCATGTACATGTACAAATAAACCAATATATTTTACCTAAATGGAAGTATGCCTGGTATTTCTTTCACTGACAATGATATTTTCAAGGGGAATTTACTAAATATACCTATAATATATAAGTAAAAAGAAAGCCCCTTTTGCAAAATTTATGAGTAAAATAACTGCAGAAATATAATATCGTCTGTAGAAATGTGATGGTCGATGTATAAAGGGCGTCCCAGACGGTTTAGGTGGCTGTTGGGACCACAATTTCAACACTGGATACAAGTGAATGTTATGGATTACAGTTCGTTAGGTATCAACATAATTGAGGTAAAATAGCTTTCCAGTTTTCATAAATATGGTTTAGTGGAAAACAAGCAACAAAAAGTACAAAACGGGATCTTCAAATGTGATTTACATAATATTCACTATTGCAATTATGCACATTACAATTTGCAAAACATTAAAAAATAAATACTCTAAAAGTTGCTTTTTTACAAACACAACAACATAAACACCAATTACAAATGCACTAAGAAAACTTGAATACACACATACCTTGTGGTTTTAGGTGACAATGTTGCGGGGGGGAAAACAATTTTAATAAATTGGGTATTGGCTATGCCAGAGCAGTATTGTGAGTATATTTACGTTTTCCGGAGAAGCATGCAAACAAGTTTCCCTGCCTCACAGGTGATATTTTGAATCACTATATTTGTGCTTCAGCATCGATATCTACACGGTTAATTAGCCGCATATTAGTCCTCATTGCTTAATCTATCCCCTCATGGTATGTCTAAGTGCATTACAGAAAATAACTGCTACTATGCACTAATGTATGCAAAGCCGTGTGTTCTAGCTGGTGTGCATTATGTTTGATAAAAATGAATCACATCAAGAAACTTTGAGCGTGATTAAAGTTAGAATGTGATAGCTAAGTGGTAATGGGATGGATACATATAATGCCCAGTAGTTTCATTCCCATAATAACAATCAAAGTAGTATGGACTGATTTTATGAGATTTTTCAATTGCACAGGTTTTATTTTAAGATAGGAGTAATAATTAACTATTCTTATTGTGCCTAAGTACTTCTATGATAGTAAACCACTTTCACTTGTCACCAATATTTACAAAATATTTATATTGTGATACTTTGAGTTCATTGATTTTTCCAGTGTTTTATACACTGCCTAAGACCCCATTAATTACGTCAGACCATCACTCCGTCAGTCACTCCATCACTCACTCCGTCTGTCCGGTTTGTTACCCCGCTACAGGTCACATCGTTAGAGCTAGGATGCTCAAATTTGGCATGTCAGTTGTGGTGACCACAAGAACCCTATTTCACGTGGGCCCAAACGGTTCATATTTGGGTCAAATATTGATTTTTGACCATTATGGTCCATTTAAAACATTCTTATTACTATTGAATTCACAATTACAGATCAATATTCTATCAACTGCAAAATAGACTGCTTCGAACTGTTTGCTATTTGCTGCTATAAGATCAATAATAACAACACGAAGCCAATAAATAGACAGTGGCAGTTCCAGTGTTTTTTCCAGTATTCTACATGGACCCAAATAGTCCAAATGGTCCCAAATAGACCTTTGAACACTGGTTTGTCCACCCATGGGACATTTTTCATTTGATATATATGTATTATACTTTCCAAATGTAATCCTTTCAAAAATTGGAGGACTTTGAGTGATTCATGTTATGTATATATGTGAGGTGGCATAAGTGACAGGTAATGACAACTCGCTGATAACTTTCGTTCACTGTTTATACAACGCAGACAAACATGCAGGTAAATCTAGAAATATACAAATTAACAAAAACATAATAACATGTCAACCATTATATAACATTAATATCAATTGCATATAGAAATAACCACTATATTATTCTAATATAACGTTCATTCACTAATACTGCACCATAAAATTGTACGCATAATATTCTCGTTTATATATAACTATATCAAACTTAATATGGCAAATACAATAATCAATTTCGACCTGAATTTCATCACAATTATTCCCCAATATATACTAAATACTTACAAAGCATGTGGACGATCCTGAACTTTATAAATTGACATAGAAGACATAGAAATTGACTTGAAATGACATTATATATTAACAGCTTCGTTCCAAACTCAAGAAAAACAAAACAATACCAAACCCGCATAACCTCGTCATGAAGTACTATATTTACTATGCGCATGATGTGAGGCTCCCCACTGGTTACTAGATTCGTGGGGCTACCAACTTAGCGATGACAATATATTTAATAATATGTATAGATATGCACTTGCTTAAGTCCCAAACCGCTCATATTTGTTCATGTGCACAAAATTTAAGAAAAAAGAAATATGAATAAATGTTTCTTTAATAATTTCTTTAAACTATAAAAGATCTTGCTGTACGTACATGATTTTAGATATTTGATAGTGTTGTATGTTTTGCTTTTTTAACAATATGCATGTTGATCAGAGATATTGAAGTCCTATGATTACAATAACGTACATCAAATCACCAATGGAATGTTTTCTCCAAAATGATATCACATTGTTACGTATAAATAATGTAAAATAATACAAATACGGATTACACTATTTCATAAATGCAGCATTTTATGATTATATATAAATAGCTATGAATGAGAAGTCATTCATTACACTATGATCTACAGCATGTGGGGCAATTCTACTCTCACTGTTCTGCCAAGCAAGCTCCTACCACTGTATTGCATAGCTGAAGAGACATCTTCCATTTTACTATATCAAGTGGCCCTGACGGGACATGAACTCACGACCCCAAGGTTGTGAGACCAGAATGATACCATCATCCCAAGCAGAGGGCTGTTAAAAGGTTACACGTACGGACCATTGTCTCTGTAACCCCTAGCCTACATACTTGGCCAGTTTTTATCTCAACCCAGATGTCGTGGGTGCGAACCCACTATAACTCAATCTCATGCCGCAAAGCTAATTAGACTCCTATCTAACATAATTAACATGCATGGGTCAGTCTGCCTATTGACCTTATAAAATCTATGTAATATGTTAAAGGTTAGAATCTTATAATACCATATGGCAGTATTAAAGTCAGTTTACAAAATAGACCTATGTGCCAGTGTATCGTCCAGTGTCAATTGTTCATGTAGGTTATTATACCTCCTGTTGTCCTTCAGTTTTTAAATGAGTAACCTCATGCACCCGATCTCACTATTATCAACCAATTGTGTAAGTCTACATCTCCTGCAATCTGTTGAATAGCCAATAAGAAATTTTCTAACATTCTAACCAACCTGGTGAGAGATACCATAGCAACGTGGTAGTTATCACAATAATGAAGTTTGCTAGTGGCCCTATAAACATTTATTATGCAAACACATCCACCATTGGAGGCAATAGAATGTTATTGAACCAATACAAATCAAGTATACCCACAATGAAAAGTTTAGCCAACCAATTGGAAGATATGTTTCACTGTGCATATACATTTTTAATCCCGTTGATTTATAAATTCAATGTATGCATCTCTTGACATGGATGCTCTCTCTGGATAAAGCAGTTGTAATATGCATGTATGTGCAGAAATTCTGGTGTTATGCATGCAGTGTCATGTAGGGGATTCTTCTAAAACCTGGGAAAGTCAGTAAAGTTTAATTCGTCATTCTTTATATGTGAAATGGCCACAAGTCCACACAGAGCAGTCGTTTAGTCGTCACCATTGTCATTCTACATATCAATATTTCAGCACTAGCCACACTGGTGTATTAATCTATGGGCCATAAGCCGTGGTCTAAACCAAATCCTAAAATATCAGGTAAAATCAGTGTAGGTGTTTGTTAGAATCAGTTGATGCTAGGACTTAGAGCGGATTGCTTTCCCCTTAGTACACATATTTTCGTATTTACACCTACTTAAGATAACTTAGTGTTTGTAACTCCATTAAGTGAATCCATCCACCCATATTAACCCTCTATAAATCACACCTTTGGCACTAAACGCTCAAACAAAAGTTCTTTAGTTGAAAAAGTCACACGTTTCATAGTGAAAGCAATGGCATGGAGACAGTATAAAATACTACAGTTCCAAGAGGAGGAAAAGGAACATGTGTGTAGAACCGTAGTTGCCTCACACTTAACACAGCATTGTGCTGTATAGACATTTGTTAATGCACATATTTTGAGCACTACATGGTCTATTCTTGAACTACACGGATGATATACGGCTTTACGTGGTGGTGCTTAGTTTTACACTAAGTCTTAGCAAGTTGGATGCAAAATCGATTCTTATATGCAAATATGGAATTCTCTGGTTTTGTCACAGAGCCTATTTTGAGCCTAACTATCCGACCAACTGAATCCGAAGGTTTCGTGGGTGTCCCAGTTTCTGGAGTAGGTGTTAGTGGTCACCATTATCATTCTATATTGCAATATTTCAATATTTGTTAGTATAAAATAATGACCGTAAGGTATGTAAGATATGAAAAATAGATCCCGCGTAAAATAAAAAGAAGTCAGTATAACTGCAAGAAAATGTAGAGTGGGTGTACATTTATAAATAATCTTTTTGTGTCCAAAGTGGCTCAGTGTAATACAATGCCATTCTAAATGTCACGAACAACTTTGGAGTAAATTCCTGATTGAAGATGAGTTGGTCAACTGCACTGCTTTTGTTAATAATAAGTGATATGTACATATTCTGATGCATCAGAGGCTGTATAACATCCTTATACAAGACACAGTTATACAAATGTGTGCCAAATTCTAATATAAAATGCCTTGCACTTTTTATATAAGCATCTTTCTAGAAATTCGTCCCTGACTATATAATGTCCAGATTCTCACAGTACGCAAGCTTCCACGCTACAGGTGGACAAAGCTGTATGAATTGGCTAGTTGTGTTGAGTTGGTTGTATTTTGGTGAACTCCATTTTTGTGAGTTCCGTGTGCTTTCGGGCATTCTGTGTTTGTGTAATGACAGAAGGAAAACACAATCCAAACAAACAAGTCATTAGGTTCAGTGAAAACCAGCAGTATCAGTATGGTGGACAATTTGATCATAGAAAAAGCGACGCAGGCTTTGGATAAAGTGAAAGCTGAGTATGAAATAGAAAATAGTCACCTTGTTAAAATAACACCAGATCGGTATGAGAAGACATGTGATATTATGGCTCACCATTTTGTTCCGGATGAACCATTAAATAGAGCATTTGGCATCACATGGAACAAAGAGTTTGAAGCCTCTGTTTTGGAAAACCTCAA
>CM032665.1:45765908-45781595 GCA_019095985.1 Streblospio benedicti
AATAGATGAAAAGTCCAAGCGAGGATCAAGAGGGGTTAGAATGGTTATTCACTCAAGATTATTGGATGAATATGATGCCAAAATCCTGGACAAAAGCAGAGAAGGTGTATTATGGTTAGATCTGAAATCAAAGAAAAATTACTCATCATTGTGTATCTGCGTATGTTATCTACCTCCCAAGGGGTCCGTTCATGCCATGGAAGCAGACAAATTCTTTGATAAATCAATGGAAGACATTTATAAGTTTCAAAATGAAGGAATTGTATGCATAAGCGGGGATATGAATGCACGAATGGGTGATACAACGGACTTTATTGAAGGTGCTGATAAGGTGACTCCCCGCAGAGCAATCGATCTGGTACAGAATGAATATGGAGATTGTCTAAATAACTTCCTAATTAACACAAATACATGTACATTAAATGGGAGGTTCGAAAAGGAAGATGACAATTTTACATGTATCTCACATGGCGGAAGATCGGTAGTAGACTATGCTATAGTTCCACATGAACAGTTACAGTACCTGAAGAAATTTAAAGTTCATACAATAAATGATATTGTGAGTACATATGCATTTCCACCCCTATATCAGCCTGACCACAGCTTGCTCACTGGGAACTGGAGCAGCTAGAGGTACACAGTGATGATAATTCTCACATAAATGTCTGCAAACGTTTTGATTTAAAAAATTATCCCAACGCAGTTTATGGACTCCAACAATGAAGACGTCCAAAGACTTATCAGACTTATAGAATAGAGTATAAACGATGTAAATAGTATTGATAAAGTATACACAGACCTACAACAGCTCATCACCTCAGAAATGGACAGGTGTATTCCATACAAGCAGCTGGAACGTAAAACTGATCATAAGGGTAAATCTAAATGGAAGGCATACTGGAATGAAGAATTGCAGAAACAATGGGAAGAACTATCTGGAAAAGAAAAGACTTGGTTATCCTGTAAAGAAAAAGGCAATGTTAGGTCGAAATTGAAACGTGAATACTGTAACTCAAGAAAATGTTTTGATAATTTACTACGAAGTGCAAAGGGAAGTATCAAAATGACGAACAACTACAGCTAATGGACATGGCAAATCTAACTCTATATTAATAAGAAATGATCAAATAGTGTCATAGTATTGCATCACATAGATGGGAAATGTGGGTTTTTCAGGAGCAATTTTTTTGAAAAAATGAAAGTCGTCACATGTTCTCAATTCCTTTGGGAGAAGATTCCATAGAGCAATGGAAAAGCCAAATCATTTGAATGCTCGACCCCTGTATCATGAAAAGATTAGGGATTTTGATGACCACCATTTTGATTAATGTCGTAAGCATGAATCTGGAAGGTATGTGACTGAAAGTAAAGATCTGGTGATTGGTGCTGAATGCATTTGAATGAAAGACAGATTTGTAGTCAATTCGAAGGCTGCATTGGAGTTGATGATTCTGTCATCTCTTGATGAAAGTCTCACAATAAAAATGCAGACATTCATGGATCTTTTGCAGTTTGTTTCAAATGTACATGTTTTTCTGATAGTCAAGATCAGGGCATTGCCATTCACTCAATCTGATGTGAAAGACATGCACAAGACTTACTGCACCATCCTCCGTCAGGTTATATCTTATGTGTCCCAGCATGCGCAACTGAGCATAGCAGGATAGCAAATACCATTCTATCATGACTAAAATCCACACTAAATGAGTGTATGATTCGTTTTTATTTTGAAATAAATCATATCATAACGGTCTCATTGCCATTTTGACCATGCGACGTCACGGACGACAGTCAACACTAGACTAGTACTTTCACATTTTCTATACAGCTGCTGACGTCGCACGGTCAAATAACAATGAGACCGTTATGATATGATTTATTTCAAAATAAAAACGAATCAGACACTCATTTAGTGTGGATTTTAGTTATGATAGAATGAGACTGGTATTTGGTTAAAACCTTTGAATTTAGCGTAGTTTAGAAATTATCCACTCTAAAATCATTTGTGAATGATAAAGGACCAACATGCGATTGATTTTTGACACCAAGAAATAATAAATACAACAACTATAGGTTAGTGATTGGACTTATTTTGGTGGTGTCGTAGCGTGCAGTCAATCACTGGAGCGTGCAGTCAGTCGTATAATTGAGCACCCTGATTGACCAATCAGCGTGGGTTATTAGCGGTGAATTTTGCATGGAATGATAGAATGTGACATTCTAAATAAAAGACTATCTAAATGGTTAGATGATAAATCAAAGCTAGTAGATGAGCAAAATGGATACCGCAAGGACAGAAGTTGTATTGATTATCTATATGTTTTAAATGCCTTAATTAATAAACGGGTAAATGACAAACATAATACATTTGTAAGTTTTATAGACATGAGGAAAGCTTTTTACATCATTAATTATGAGTGCCTATGGTAGTTAAATAGATATGGAATTGGGGGACAAATGTTTCATACAATTAAGTCTCTATAATAATGTATCATATGTGGTAAGAGTCAATGGAAAACTGACACCCTGGTTCACTGATTGCAAAGGAGTAAAACAGGGTTGTTGTCTATCTCCAGCACTTTTTCAGATTTATATAAATGACTTGGCAGAAGAAATTAAATCTCTCAATTGTGGCATATCCATTAGTGATAAAACTATTTCCATATTGCTTTTCCCAGATGATATAGCAACTCTGGCAAGAATAAAATAGATCTTCAAAAAATGTTACATCAGGTAGCCAAATGGTGCAACAAATGGCGGCTTACTATTAATCAACGTAAATCTAAGATTATACACTTTTGGTTTAAAGGTAAGAAATAGTCCAACTACCAGTTTAAATGTGGTGATAACAAACTTGATTAAGTAAGTAGATTTAAGTACCTGGGCATGTGTATGGATGAACATCTAGATTTCAAATAGCATATACAGGAACTGTCAAAATCGGCGTCTAAAGCTTTAGGGTCTCTAATTGCAAAATTTTACGACTGTGGGGACATGAGGTATAAGGTATTCACAAAATTATATGAATCATTGATAACTCCCATACTTACTTATGGTGCCGGTATCCAGGGTATGGAGCAAAGTAGCCAGCTGGAGGCCGTACAAAATAAGGCTTCAAGAATTTTCTTGGGTTTATCAAAAAAGGCTCCAACAAATGCAGTTACAGGTGATATTGGGTGGTCCTCTACTCACACACGGCAGATTTGCGATATCTAAAGGCTGAGAATAAGATTGTCTAACATGAATCCTCATCGTCTTACAAATAGAATCTACAAAATTGTTAAACAGGAGTGGGACTACCTATTCGCATAGAAACAGGCCGATATCAAAACTTATCAGAAGAAAAACGCACCTGTCAATTTTGTAACACCTCGGAAGTAGAAGATGAGGTGCATGTACTTTAAATTGTGCACTATATAATGACTTAAGATATGATTTGTTTCAACATATGTTAATTTTAGATAACAGTTTTCATTCTCTGCCTATTGTAACTAGATTTTTAACCATTATGACATCTGATTCATGCCAATATCTTTTAGGGAAATATTTATTTTATATGATGAAAAGAAGACGTATCCATGACTTTTTGTAATACATGTATTTTACCACGCCTACGAGTATAATTGTTTTCAAGCATATGCAACCTTTAATGTATTCAGTGTCTCATTGGTTGATGTTGGCCTGACATTATTTTATATTGAATATATTTTAGAAAAAAAAATTAATCCTGAAAAATAATGTGTCACACGTTAATAAACTATTAATCAATCAATCAATCAATCAATCAATCTTATTTGTGCACTGTATGCTTTACTAACATACATCTGCTCTAGCTCTTTTTTCTGTATATGTACATCATCTAATGTTTTCGTTCTTAGAAATTGATCTTTTTCAGAGATGAGATTCTTTTCTTATCTATATCATTTTCAATATTTTTACAAATGTTAATTTCATTTTGAGATAAATTTTGTGAGAAAGCTATTGTTTTTTCCTTCACAGATTCTCTAATAATGGCCCATAATTGTCGTGCATTTAGGAAGCCTGAATATTTACGACAAGTATTATTTATAACATTATGAATTTCTGTTTTGTACCCTTGGTTCTGTAATATACTTGTATTTAGTTTCCATGAACCTTTTCCACATTCAGGATCTGAATCAAAATTTGATATTACCATCTTATGATCTGGTATTTTAGGTGGATACAGAACATATGATTTAGATAGCCTTTCAAGGATATAATTGGAAGCTAGTATATAGTCTAATCGGCTTTGGATTGTGCGAGACTTATTGCAATAAGTAAACATTACTTTATGCGGTTGCAGATGTCTTAACGTATCATAAATATCTAGTTTGTTCATCATAGCTTTCAATTGATTGTTGAATCATGTGCATGAATGTTATTTAGTCTGTAGGGTTAAGAGCAGAGTTCAAATCACCAACAATAATTAGACAATTCAGATTCATTGAGTGAGTATGTACCCATTTTTTTTAGCTGAGCCATAAGGTCTCGTCTAGCCTATGGGCTTCATATTTGCTGTATAGATATTAACAATGCAATATGTTTGTTGGTTATGTTTAAAATGTATCATTAATCTGCGTCCTTCTTTATCTGTTCTACTATTTAGGAATTCAAAGAATTCAAAGTTTGGTTGTATGAGTATGATACAGCCTCTACTATGATAAAGTCGAATTTGTAAGGACAAAATCAGAAAAATTTGTATTTGGCCATGCCAGTATAATATTACTACAAAAATAAGAGTGGCCATGCCAGTATAATATTACTACTGGAGGACATTTGGGGCAATCCAACTGCACACCATGGTCGTGTATCTTAGGTTTTTTCTTAGGCTTCCTGTTTGACATCACATTTCCTGGGTATCCATTGAAGCCAAGTACTTTCTCAAGATACTTCTCATATTCGTGCTCTTCTCGCCTCTAACCACACACTCGGCTCCAATTTAGCGTCCAGACTACTCCAGTTTTATGCTCCATTGGGTGGTTGCTACTTGGTAGTGGAGATACTGGTCACCGTTTAAGGAATGAAGGGACCCTAACCCCTTTTACCTTCTATCCACATTCCTCTTGTTTCTTTTCTCTACATCCCACTATTGCTTTGTCTTGTTCACATATTCCAAAAAAACTGGAGATCATTCATCTTTCTTTTTTCATTTTCCCCACTTACCCATTTTCTAGCTTTTCCATACACCCCACATCTCCATCCAGCACCAGCTATCATACACCACTCACCGTCTTTTATACACCAATTGTTTATTTCATTAACCAGCGGTACGTTTTGTCAGCCAATAATCATCCACTCTTTTATCAGTATTCTTTTCTTTTCTGACCAATAAGAATAGCGTTGTCATCACACTTCACAAACATCTCACAATGTTGATGTTTGCTGACATGATAGGTCTGTAATTTGTTTATGATGCTGCTATGCATGCCATTGGACGGATTTCATTGTTTTAATGGTTGGGTATGGAAAAGGAATTTGCTTAATGACTTTCAGGTTAACCAATTGGCAGTCAGATATCATTATACCCATTACATTTGACACTTTGAACTTAAGTTATTGACTGATCATTGGGTCAGCAGCGTTGTGTATATGTATGCTGTACCAATCTATTTTTCAAGTGATTTTGCGTATATGATATAGTCCTAGCATTCATCCTGGCCTTTCACACATTATTTCTTCTGGTCAAACCGACTTCAATCTATTTCATTTAGGGCCAAGTCTGTTCAAATCTAACATATTAACTAACATAAAGGTAGCCTGACATCAGACTCAGTGTTAAAACCACAAACGTTCCACTATTGATCAACTATTGATCGACTATTGATCATTTAACTCAGTCACAGTCCTAGTCCGACTACGTGACCTTGGCTGACAAGGTTTGGCGGACCGGCAGAGAAATCAAAGTTTGTGCTAATTCTACAAAATTCTGCACTGATCCCTGGGCTTACCGACCGACTGCATTGGCATTAAGCTACAGAATGCAAGAGCTGCCCGTGGTTGTCATCCATAAAAGATAATAAGAAATTCAGGCGACGATAAACAATCTCCACTGTGGAAAGGGAAGTCTTACTCTTATGTACAATTACAGATTGAAACAATCTACGCTAATGAACTATCGCTGCTGACTCTCTTAACCCCTGTTTGAGTGGCCACGCCGCGTTAATTTTTAGTCGAAAAAATGACAGAGTCCGTAAAATATGAAAAATTGGGAAATTAACCCTTTCAGTGATTAATAGGGTCGACGGCACTGGATGGCTCCGACTCATTGCCCAGCGAAGTCTTGAGGGCTCCTTGCAGGCTCCGTGCTACCTCCGCATCAACGCCGCGAGCAAATATTGCGCGGCTTCCCTCCACTTCTCTGAAGTGGATTTTTTACGCCGCGTAACAACTCTGCGCGGATGGGGATTATTGATTAAAATTCCTTTGATCTTTTTGACTTCGATGGTCGCCGCACGAAGCCGTATTTGGCCCCGACAGACTCCGTTTGCTTCCGTCCCACGTAAAATGAATGCCGTTCACCCCTGCTGTACGCCGGTGTACACCGCAGGACCTATCCGCGCCAAGAATAGTGGCCACTCCGTCTGCTTCCGTGGTCACGCCGCAGTCGACGTCTGTCGGTGCCCTGCAGTGCATGTTTCGATTGAGGGGTTGTTGTTTCGCTTGTAACGTCACTTCTACTCCGCCAGGAGTGGACATTTTCTCTCGATTTTTTTAGCCCTAGCCCTTGGACGGTGTTCGCATGCTTCGGGACCGCGGACTCCGCGTGGCCACTCTAACAGGGGGGTTACCACCTTTAAGAGTCGGCTATCTGCCAACCCCTAGGCAGATCACGCACTCTCCATTCATCCACATGTTGCGTCATCAGAGGAGGCTAGTCACTTTACCTGAGAGCTGGCTAATTTGTGGATCATCAAACCAGAACCAGAACTAATTTTGTTTTCTCATATCAGTCAGTATCATATAGTGACAACCCGCAAGAAACTGAAGAATTTTATCAGTAGACATAGACACTGATGGTGAAGGCTTGGTATAGGATGCTGTGAACAACCTATGGGTTCCATCTACTTTGCTGACAAGAAAACTTAATGATACATATTCCAGTTTTATACCAAGCAATTCTGAATGTACAGAACACCAAGCTCTTCGAGTTCATCCATTTCTCATCCTGCTGCTTAGAATGATGCCATCATTCCAGTCTCGCAAACTTTGGACCGTGGGTTCAAGTCCCGCCAGGGCAACTTGATATAGTCAACTGGAAGTTTATATAAGGTTATAAAACCTGTATTCAGCTACATTTATCATGGTATAAATATGCCTGTTAGATAGATTTAAGAGAATGAAAAGGTTGAAAATGAATTTCACAAGCACTCGGGGAAAAGATACATGCATGTATTTATAAAAACACAGGAAAACTTCAGTAATTATGAATGTACATTGCCCTAATTTAACGCTTAATGATTGTCCTAATAATGATTACCATTGCACTACCAATTTCATGTTTCTATATATAATGATATAACTGGTTTCTTTGGACACTAAAGTTTTGACATTAAAAAGATTGATGGGGGGAGTGTGTGTGTGTGTGGGGGGGGGGGGCATTGGTGTTGCATAGTTGCATGGTCGTTCGTGACATTTATAACTGGCAGTGACTTTTAAAAAAGCTCTTAATAAGTGCACTTTCAAAATGGATACTTCTATGCTGTCATTGGCCAAAATGTAGCACAAGATGGACTGCTACAAAGCATCATTGGTTCACTTGGTCCGACACATCGCATACATTAAAGGAGTGGCAATAGTATCAAATCTACTACAGTGGAAATTGTCTATAATATAAATGTACAAATTAGATGCCAATGACACAGAGATAAAACTTAACGACAGTTGAGACAGGATATATAAATGATCACCAAACTGCAATGTATTTGGCATTGGAAAAATGAAATGTTACGTGGTTTGTACTCTCATGGATTACATAGGTCTGATAATTGTCGACAGTTAATATAGTGCGACCAAATGACCATACCTTGGATTAGTATCAATGTAGTATTGTAACTGGAACATTGGATAGCACGTACTAACTTAGGATACGATTCGTCAGCTACATTCTACTCGTAAGTAAACCATAATTTCTATATTATGTGATTTATGGGAATGGCGTGAATGTTTTGCTTCATTCGGACAAAAAATATAATACAAATGATTAAAAACAAATATAAGAATCTATTAAACATCTGGAATACCCTGCTCACCTAGAACAGGGCGACCGGGTGGGGGTTAGGGTCGTACATAAATATTCATTTCAAATGAAGAAATATCCATAGAAATACAGTTTTAATTGCATTTCCAACATGAATGGCAATACAGTCACATTTTGATGAAACGACTTTACATTGTGTACATACATTTTTACTAGTAAATTTAACACAATACGATTCCATTGACTATGAATACCAAAACAGAATACCCATGATTATAAATGGTTCTAAATTGGCAAAATTAAAATCCCATGACAATTTAGAGTTCCATTTCGAACCTGTGAGTATACTAACCGATCTATGCTCATTCAATTACCTTATCATGCAGTGTGAATATTTAGACTGTCAATCAAGTAAGATTTATAGCACATATATACATTTCACTGAGTCCTCTGCATTTGGAGATGATGTTAAACGTCTTCGAGTTCAATTCAAACGGGAAAAGGTCCCTACATTTTGTTCCATATATACTGCTTTTTTCAATCAAGTGGAGCTGTACATGTACAACAGTTTACTCGTTAAGTGTATGATTAAGATGACATCCTGTATTGATGGCACAATTGCACAGTTAGTATGCAGTGCCCGATTAAGGTTTAGTGAGTCCCCCCCCCCCGCCACCCGGCTTAGATTCTAAGGGGGGCCCTTTCTCATGAGCTGCCACATTTTGTCGCAAGTCACAATCTTTATCCCTACTTGCACCGCAATTAAATATGTGTGCATGTGTAAATTTATCATTCAAGAGTCTTAATTACAAGCTCATTCTTTAACATCAAGCAAATTAAATCATAGTCTGTCAAAAAAAATAACAGAGCATGGGTTCTTACTTTGTGTGGCTAATCATACGTGGATTCCCTCTAAATTGGTTCCAAACAGTCAAATAACTGGTTACAACACACGTTTGTGAATGGCAATAAGTTTAATTTCAAATAATTTTAAAATAATTTGTTGCATTAGCACAATCTTTGGTCATTATGGGTATTATAGACTTGCTCCGTAATGCCTGTATTTCTCAACCTTCTCAACTGGTCAATTCCTGCTGAGTGCTGTGCACAAAACAAAATCTTGTAACATTTCATTACTGGCTGTTGGGAGTAGACCACCAGTTAACCAGCAATCAGTGATTGGTCGTTACTATGTAATACCTTCATTTGTCCACAGTGGTAAACTGTTGTAGTACCACTGCTTACATTGTTTGCAGGCTAGCCTGCAAGCAATTGATTGGGCATTGGAATGTGTTGACCTTCTTATGTAATACCTGTATTTACCAACAGTGCTCAAGTCTTGTTGGAGTACTGCTACATGTGGCATTTGCCAGCAAAATAATGGAGATTTGACTTTTGAGTATTCTTTGGTTTTTTACTTTGCTGTAAAAACTACATTCTCCTCGTGGACAAGAACTAAGGTCAAGTAATTGTCTTAGTGTCCCATCCAAATGAAGTGATTACTAGTTTTAACTAGATTAAAAGTGTTTAAAGAACACAGCGTTGCTAAAACAACATTGACCTATGGACAATAAAGATGTTTACTAAAATGTTTTGGAAATCATGATTAAAAGTACAGAATTACAATAAACCGGGTATGTAATCAGCAACAAATAATATGCCATTGTCTGATATTGGCTTTGTCATGCTATAATTGATTTGCTGTAGTAGCAAATAGCAAACTGCACCAAGTGGACTTGTGCAGCTGTTAATGATATTGATCTGTAATGGTGCATTCAATACTAATAAGAATGTCAAAAATTGACCATAATGACCCTGTGAAAAGCCCAGTTTAATTGGCAGAGTGCCCAAAATCTAATCGGTGTTGCCTCATACCTCATAGTTGTGTAAAGTTTGAACGAAATCGGTTCATCGTTAAACCTTCTAAATTGTCTAGAGATATACATACATACAAACATACATACATACATAATGAGTAGTGACATACAAACGAAGTGAACGCAAGGCTTTTGCTTCAACTACTGAAGTGAATCACTGAGAACATTGTTACATAATAGCAAGTAATTTTCTTAGGTTTTCAACATCATAATCCTCTTGCCCATAACGGTGTAACTGACTACAATATCCTTTGTTTGTTAATGGGTCCATAGTGTTAATTAAGTCAAGTGACATCTAATAATGAAGTGTTTACCTGTTTTATTGTAACTTCAGGCCCCTGATGACCCATTTCGCTAGAAAACATATATACTTGGGGCGCCTTCTGGTTTGTGATTTCCCTTAACAATATATGTAAAAAATGTAAATGTTGGTAACATCTGCGCCTCTGATGCCCCATTTCATTTGAATGTATATGTATTTGGGCTTCTAATTCAATGCATGTAAAAACGCTGGGAAAATCTGGGGCCCCTTATAATTTTTCCTAGAGGTCCTATATAATCATAAGAGGCTTTTGTGGCAAAAATTGCGCGTAAACGTTTTAGAAAAATCTCTCAGACATGCCCCCCCCCCCCACTCGTTAATTAATCACCGACGGTATTTTTAAATGATGATTAATGTAACTGTAATATTCAGTATTGTGACAGAATGTAGGAACTTAGGTGTTGCATTGTTACAGTATGCACAGGATATGAATGTATGCGACAAACAATTTTGGTCAATGTTCGATTGTCATAATATTATACATAATGCATTGTTTCGGCCTGCCCTGGACCCACCCTAGGGAGAAAGATTTTCAACATCTTCAAGATTACTACCAACTTTTATGCACACGGTAAACAACTGCAGGTGATCTCACCAGAGTGAGCAATAAAGTTGTATTTATAAATTGCGATACGGGTTTACATCAAAGTGTTTCTCAGCAAAATTTACATCTCGTGTTCTTCAAGGATAACAAGCAAAATACATGTGTTTCTGTAAAAATGATAAGACTTGCATTTAAACCAAACTAGTAATAATTACTAGTTACCAGTTTCAGGAGCTACTTGCCAACCATGTTATAAACTTGTACACGGTTATGGTGGTTGATAGAAATGAGCGTAAGATCAGGAGATGGATCAATTAATTAGTCAGGACCTACAAAACGAAGGCCTACAATAGCTTGCAAAGGAACAGAGGGGAGCTCGTTTTGAGATAGTCTGCAGATAGTGGTTGAGATAGTGTGCAGCCATCACACAAGGTGTCAGCTTAAGTAAAGTTCTTTACACTGTTGGAAAAACGTCAACAATTTTTACACAATTAGTCTGATTAAGTCGCATTTTACAGGTAGAAGTAAAATTAAAATTTGAGAATAGCAAAATTCCAGTTGTCAGAATTTACATTTGACATTATCATGCAGGGAAACTGTTATTTCCTATACATCTAGGAAATTCTCTTAATATTTTATAACTGACAAGAAAAAGATATGGAATTATGCATAAGTAACATACAAATAATAATATGAATTTTAAAACAACGCAGCTTAAGCGCGACCCTGCAATAAGCTTTAGTCCTAATATTTAGATGTGATGATTAGTGTGAACAAGTAAAACATTCATCAATTAAGAAATCGTGTTACCTCAAAGATGCCATTTTGGCTTGTTTCAGGTCTTCTTTCGGGCAAGTGTAATTTACGCCTGATATTGGATTAAACATGCACCTCTAGACTAGAATTGTCATCAATAACCTACTGTTGAAGCAGGGAGTCTTGCACACGCATTCTGGAATTCTAAATTGAAGTGCATAACATGCATACTCTCAGTTCACACTTTTCCATCGTTATGCCACTAAAAGCAATACATACCCAGCTTGTTTGAGTTGTACAATATGATGCATAAATTACAATCTAGTTTGTTTCACACGCCGGGTTTCATACAGTGTACTCTACGCATAAAGCAGTGGTAATCTCAAATGAAAAAATAGTAGACATTTTAAAATATCTTGTTTCATTGCAATACCTATCAATTCACCATATTATTACTTGGAATAGAGGATGATGGGAATAGTCTATCTAATTTGTAGCATGCATGAGACCTTCCTACTAACTAGGCATTGTTGGGGACTGTAAACAGTTGGGGTCCACCCAAGCTGTGGCCCAACAGTGATCGAGGACAAGAAGTATGAGCAACGTGATTTGTTTTCTACAAGGACCCACTTGCCAATTTCGCATGATGCATGTTTGTTGTTTTCTCTCACTGTATTTAGTTTTTCTTTCCTCCATTCCTTGTGTCTGGCCTATAGATGTAGTTTCACTTATTTAATTTCAGGTTCAAGATTACAGAATTATTTGTTATCAAAATTGAAAATAAAGTCTGTCTTAAACAGATGACTTGACTGTCCTTGTCTTTGTATGGTTAGTTACTCTGTCTTACATTTTATGAGTAAGAATGGTGTTTGTATTTTCAATATAGTATATATACCTCTCAGCCCTTTTAGCGATTGACATGTGCATGTGAAGTACCAACTACATGGGAGGTGATGTAATCTAAAAAGAGCTGGATACTACTATGGTAGTTTCTGGGGAAAGAATAAGAGAATTGGTTACATTAATAATAGGCAATATTCATGTCATGATACATCAACATTATAATGTAGTAAATACTACAATCTACAATTTTGCATACAGATCTACAACATATACAAGGTGGGAAGCATGTCACTAAACCTCAACCAGGCAGTAGTGAATCTAGGGTGGTGAATGGTTAAACACACCCACAAAAACCTTTTTTCAAAGAGGAAAACAGATTGTAGGTTTATAATTCAAAGGAGTTTTATATGACAAATTGAGTGTGAGTGCTTATAGCATGTTAAGCCAGGATACGCTCCCCGAGGCCCAGGCATCCCGCCCCCCCCCCCCCACCCTCTCAATGTTTTTTTTCTTCCCACTTATATGTATTTTACGTGATATATGGGAATGGTGTGGATGTTTTGCTGCTTTATTTTCGGACAGAAATATAATATAAATGAAATATATATATATATGAATCTGTTAACCATCTGGAATAACGTGCTCACCAAGAACATGGGGAGGTTGGGCGTTTTTAAAAAGGGAAACAACTGCCGTCGTGGAATTCAAAGCAGTTTTATATGAAAAATTGATGCTGAAAATTGTTCAGAATGCACCTGTAAGTACACAAGATTTCATGTTTTTTTCCCGGGGGTGGATGTTCACGAAGCCCTTAGCCTGTGAGTGGTGGCTGAAGCATATCTACGTTATTGGAAATACAAATAATACAATACCATCTGTTTGTTGATGAAAGTAAAAACAAATTTTGAAGATTGTTCCAGTTATCAGAATTTACATTTGCCAGTAGTATGCACATAAACTGTTATTTCCTTACTGTCTCGTAGGGAATTGCGTAAATACTTTATAACCAACAAGAAAAAGATACTATGGTATTTCGTATACATATACATGGACATATATACTAAAAATCTCACCCAGGTGAGATAAAATTCGTGTCTCATAGGCGTAGGAAAGAAAATACACAGAAAAGGGGAAAATGCAGGGGTAAAGCCTACTACAGGCAGGGGTGAATCCAAGCTTTGGTGAGGCTTGGTTAAGGAATATGATTCCTGATTAATGTTTTGTGTGCCTCAGGCATGTAAACGGTTAGACACGCACACACTAGGTGGAAGTTTTCAATAAGCAATTTCTGTATCCTGTCATATGCATTTTCAGTGATTTTAAGCACTAATTTGTGATATTAAAACTGCTAGAAATATCACAACTACATTTTTCTTCTTCAAAACAGTTAAGAGGGAATTCAAATCCAGAAATCCCTCACAACATTGGCTGAAACGCTTCGACCACCCAGGGTGCAGTGACAAGCTCACCCCAGAATTTTGTTTGAATCTGCTATCAAGAACGGAGTTTTTTTTTATAAATTCTAATGTTCACGTATCATAGCATGAATTTGAAATAGGCCATTATCAACTCACCAATTTCTCTTATTCTCGTCCCATGAACTACCATGCATTGTAGTCCACCAGTCCATTATTAATTAGTTTACTATAAAGCCCAGCGAGGACATCACACTTCAGGCTTATTTTTTGCGGCTGAATTATGAGTGAAAAACCGCCCTAGGACAGTTCTTAGTGCATATAATTCACACTTCACAGTTCGTAGTTCACACTTCACACACTTCATAGAGACAGTTCACAGTTCACACTTCATACTTCACAGTTCACACTTCACTTCACAGTTTATAGTTTATACCTCACACTGTGCAACCTGTTTCAATGGAGATTTCAGAGCACATTCTGAGTGATGACAGCCGATTTCTATTTGGTCGTTAACTGTTCTTTATTATTTGAATTATCCACAAGTATTATTACTATACAGTACTATAACATTACTTTGCTATAACTTAATTTCTTTTACTATGATGCTCTTATGCGGTAAGAATGGAGCCATGGACTATTAAAGGTGTCATAAAAATTAAGCTTTGTGTAAGATAACTATTATTTTATCTACAGTTTTGAAATGTAGTAGTTATAATGCTAAAGATTGCTGGAGGCTTAGCAAAACTAATGCATTAGTCATTTCATATGTCAACTTTCAAATTTGTAGGGGTAAAACAGTTTTTGACAAAGAAAAGTGCGAATATGGAAACAATAGAATGAAACTTTGAAACAATAGTGTGCAAATGTCAGTTGATCAAAGCATGTAAAGCAATGATTTTCAGAGATCATACACCAAATTAGTTCCAAAGTTGATAAATCCTTTATGATTCAGTGACAAACGGGCCACTTAATAATGTAGTCATAGATTCAATGATGTAATATAAATATTTTTATAACAAATCATTGTACACAATGGTTTTAATATGAGTACATTGTATGGAGAATATATAAGTAAAGCTAATAATATGCTGGTTGAAGGATGGAGTGTGGGATGGAAGCAGAGGTAATTGATTGGTATATCAAAATATGTTTGTGTATGATGAAGATGCATGTATGTCTCTCAAAGCAAGTAGTGGTGGCAGTTTATGATATATTTTGATACATAGATGGGTTAACATCAGATGTAGTATTGATATTTGGTTTTATGTGATACTTTATTTTTTGGAACTATTACACACCGTTTAACGGCAATAGGGTAAGTCCGTGAAATATATGAACATGGTGTTTTTAATGAAAGAATGAAATGTCAACGTTGTATGTAAATAAGCAATAATTTCCTATACTGATTGTGACTCTGTTTACACTGGTTTGCTCATAATAAATTCTGATATGATTGTCGGAAAATCATGAACCTCCATTGCACACGTGAATATCCAAAATCAATAACGCAAACTATCCTCCGTATATGGCTCTCTGTTCATATTAATAACAATTGGGGGCTAATTGGGGACAAATTTTGTATGGGAGTTCTTATCCCGTTTAAAATGCACACCCGTAAAATCCTTAGTCACCGTTTGGTTTTGTAACTTTCTTTTGCAATTTTTAACTTTCACAAAAAACAGACAATTTAGGTTTAATTATTTTGAAAT
>CM032665.1:45781695-45898930 GCA_019095985.1 Streblospio benedicti
ATACAAGGCGAAGAGGGAAACAACTGCCGTCATTGAATTCAAAGCAGTTTTATATGAAAATTGATGCTGAAATGGTTCAGAATGCACCTGTGAGTACACAAGATTTCATGTTTTTTTCCCGGGGTGGATGTTCACGAAGCCCTTAGCCTGTGAGTGGCTGAAGCATATCTACGTTATTGGAAATATAAATAATACAATACCATCTGTTTGTTGATGAAAGTAAAAACAAATTTTGAAGATTGTTCCAGTTATCAGAATTTACATTTGCCAGTAGTATGCACATAAACTGTTATTTCCTTACTGTCTCGTAGGGAATTGCGTAAATACTTTATAACCAACAAGAAAAAGATACTATGGTATTTCGTATACATATACATGGACATATATACTAAAAATCTCACCCAGGTGAGATAAAATTCGTGTCTCATAGGCGTAGGAAAGAAAATACACAGAAAAGGGGAAAATGCAGGGGTAAAGCCTACTACAGGCAGGGGTGAATCCAAGCTTTGGTGAGGCTTGGTTAAGGAATATGATTCCTGATTAATGTTTTGTGTGCCTCAGGCATGTAAACGGTTAGACACGCACACACTAGGTGGAAGTTTTCAATAAGCAATTTCTGTATCCTGTCATATGCATTTTCAGTGATTTTAAGCACTAATTTGTGATATTAAAACTGCTAGAAATATCACAACTACATTTTTCTTCTTCAAAACAGTTAAGAGGGAATTCAAATCCAGAAATCCCTCACAACATTGGCTGAAACGCTTCGACCACCCAGGGTGCAGTGACAAGCTCACCCCAGAATTTTGTTTGAATCTGCTATCAAGAACGGAGTTTTTTTTTATAAATTCTAATGTTCATATATCATAGCATGAATTTGAAATAGGCCATTATCAACTCACCAAAATTCTCTTATTCTCGTCCCATGAACTACCATGCATTGTAGTCCACCAGTCCATTATTAATTAGTTTACTATAAAGCCCAGCGAGGACATCACACTTCAGGCTTATTTTTTGCGGCTGAATTATGAGTGAAAAACCGCCCTATAAGAGACAGTTCTTAGTGCATATAATTCACACTTCACTGTTCATAGTTCACACTTCACACTTCATAGTTCACAGTTCACACTTCATACTTCACAGTTCACACTTCATAGTTTATACCTCACACTGTGCAACCTGTTTCAATGGAGATTTCAGAGCACATTCTGAGTGATGACAGCCGATTTCTATTTGGTCGTTAACTGTTCTTTATTATTTGAATTATCCACAAGTATTATTACTATACAGTACTATAACATTACTTTGCTATAACTTAATTTCTTTTACTATGATGCTCTTATGCGGTAAGAATGGAGCCATGGACTATTAAAGGTGTCATAAAAATTAAGCTTTGTGTAAGATAACTATTATTTTATCTACAGTTTTGAAATGTAGTAGTTATAATGCTAAAGATTGCTGCAGAGGCTTAGCAAAACTAATGCATTAACGTCATTTCATATGTCAACTTTCAAATTTGTAGGGGTAAAACAGTTTTTGACAAAGAAAGTGCGAATATGGAAACAATAGAATGCAACTTTGAAACAATAGTGTGCAAATGTACAGTTGATCAAGCATGTAAAGCAATGATTTTCAGAGATCATACACCAAATTAGTTCCAAAGTTGATAAATCCTTTATGATTCAGTGACAAACGGGCCACTTAATAATGTAGTCATAGATTCAATGATGTAATATAAATATTTTTATAACAAATCATTGTACACAATGGTTTTAATATGAGTACATTGTATGGAGAATATATAAGTAAAGCTAATAATATGCTGGTTGAAGGATGGAGTGTGGGATGGAAGCAGAGGTAATTGATTGGTATATCAAAATATGTTTGTGTATGATGAAGATGCATGTATGTCTCTCAAAGCAAGTAGTGGTGGCAGTTTATGATATATTTTGATACATAGATGGGTTAACATCAGATGTAGTATTGATATTTGGTTTTATGTGATACTTTATTTTTTGGAACTATTACACACCCGTTTAACGGCAATAGGGTAAGTCCGTGAAATATATGAACTATGGTGTTTTAATGAAAGAATGAAATGTCAACGTTGTATGTAAATAAGCAATAATTTCCTATACTGATTGTGACTGTTTACACTGGTTTGCTCATAATAAATTCTGATATGATTGTCGGAAAATCATGAACCTCCATTGCACACGTGAATATCCAAAATCAATGAACGCAACTATCCTCCGTATATGGCTCTCTGTTACATATTACTAAGCTTAATTGGGGTCTAATTAGGGGATCAAATTTTTGTATGGGCAGTTGCTTATCCCGTTCAAATTGACTACACCAAGTAACACATAGCCATTAGTCTGATCGTCTGTCTCTGGTTTTGTACACATTATCGTGGATTTTACAATTGTTTAAGCTATTGCAGTCTCTGAAACTAATATCAGACACTAGGTTTATCATATTTTGAAGATATAGTAGCAATTTTGCCAACACATTATTGCTGAATAGTGTAAACAACTGTGATTCCAGTACAGCGATAACAGTTCACGGCTGGTTGCACAGAACGGCTTAAAGGATTATAATCCCCCATCCTCTATTACTGTAAGAATATGAGACGGCGTTTAACTTCCCCATTTAGAGCCTCATCACATATGCATAATTCATAAATAATACACTTACACGTGTGAATTTGTTGATAAAAAACTCATCCAAAATGTGCCACTGTTTACAAACACGTCTAAAACATGTGCATTTATTGACATAATACAAGGTGAAGGTGAACCTTTTGTTCAACACCATTAAGCACCTGTGTTTATTATTTAGAAAAGGATACTGTGGTATTGAAACATGAATAACAAAATTGGACCAATGGGTATTTTTGCATTTTAAGAATGCTTTAGACCACATTAAAAGATAAGGCAGCGAAAATAGAACAAGTAGTAGAATCAAAAGCAACGAAATTGTATAGTATAGTATAGTATTGTAGTACTTGGGGACAATGCAAATTATATAAGATAACTTGCCTTGAATGGTTAATGGCCAAATAGAATAGCTGTCATCACTTACAAGCTACGGCTTAAATCTGCATTGAAAAGGTTGCACAGTGTGAGGTATGAACTATAAAGTGTGAACTATGAAATATGAAGTGTGAAATATGAACTGTGAAGTGTGAAATATGAAGTATGAGCTATAAACTGTGAAGTGTGAACTCTGAACTGTGAAGTGTCCCTTATATTAGGGCTGTTCATAGATGATACATTGACAAAAAATAAGTGTGATTTGATGCTTGTGCCTGCATGATGTGCAGTTTCAAATAGTCAAAGCGTGAAGACCAGGTCGCATGCAGGTAGCATGTACTTCATATGTCACCCAAAAACACTAATGACGACTAGATTTTGAGCTGAAGTCTTAATGGTATTTTGTACCTGCTGCCCAAATATATTCGATTGAAACCAAGGTTTTGTTGAAGTCCCAAACACCATATTGTGACCTCAAGTTTGCCATCTAGATGTATATGATTATCAAAACGAGAGCCGATGTTGCATAGCCAACCCATATTGTTCACAAGTAGGTCCCAGATAGGTGACAACCAGATCACAGCTAGCTCTCAAAGATTAGGACACAACATGATGCTTTCTCTACAGAATGGCAACCATATGATGTGGCCACTTGTTCATAAATGAAAGAGAGGAGTATATTGATATGTATTGTAGCTTTGTTCTCCCATGTACATGTAATTGTACATTGTTACACTTTATTTTGTTACACTTTTTATCCAATGCTCAATGTGTGATGGAACCTACTCATCTGTGGTACCAGGAATAAAGCAGTCAGCTTGACATTACCAAACGTACTGGGGTAGCCATGATTTTTTTAGCGAAACTTGTAACCTCAGCAATTGACCATTTTGGTGTAAGCAGCTAATTGCGTCAGCGGTGTGATTGTTCAGGCCTACCAAACCGTCTGCTAATACATTAGTAGCTTACTCGGATGTTTTCGTTACTTCTTAATGCAATTATTTTTTTTTCAATTGCCACACATGTATCAAATCCTCAGATCAAAACAACCTAGTGTTTGCATTTAACGTAACTTCGTTTCCATAGCACCAATAGATATAAGTCAAAATGCACAAAAAAGGAACAGGAAACACATTCCATGGAGGTTTTCACGTAGAGTAATTATTCAAGTATTAATTATGCAATAATATGCCTAACCTCTGTCATTAAAGACTGGTATAAACGTTTATATTCATCACCTATACAAGACTCTAGATTATAGAGATTAACAGTGATGCATGTTCGCGATACTCATAGGTGATTTTCAATCTCAGTCTGCAAATAGAAATCACAACGTCTGCTTTCATGACATCATTTTAAAACTGGTAATTGTAATATGTGCAATGTTACCCATGCACAGCCCCAAACTAATACATTATTCATTATCCATGTGCTCTATTCATAGAATGTGTTTGGTAGGCCTGATAGGTAACCTGATGAAAGACCTTGAATGATAAAGTCTCTATCAAAATCGTCCTTCAGTTCCATTTCCCATTGAAGCAAGGCTATTGGTGTGACGTGGCTAGGTCATTGTCCTCATTTATCATCTTCCTAAGAATCCGTAAAGAACCCTCCATGTATTGGGCCACTCTCACTTTATTCTTAGGTATTGTTTTACCCTTTGCACCGGCAAATTCTACACCGCCAATTGACACTGCGACAGCCTCGTCGTATGTGGAGTCTACATAATTGTGGTGACTTATATAATCAACCAGTTTTCGGGCCTTCCTACCACTGTTTGGCCCTTGGCCAAAGCCAAAAGGGTCAGTGGGGTTTGATGCACCGTTGGCTGCTGTTGTAGTCCGAGGGCTGCTGACCATGCTGACAGCAGATCTGTGGTAGCTGAGGTGATGGCTGCTGCAGGGGCGCTGATCCCGGGCGGTGGCGGCGGTGGTTGTGTTGTATGCTGCTGAGATGCTGCTGGTGGCTGGCGAGTGGTGGCTGGAGTAGGCGGTGGGGGTCTCAATGTTGAAACTGCTTCCCTTAATAACGCAACTTGCCCAGGCGATAACACTTTCACAAATTCTTTTTAATCGTGTCCTCAGACAAAAGGGACAATGACCTGTAGGAGTAAAAGCCCTTGTCATGGAGTAGCTTGATTGTATCCTCCTTTATTTCATACTCGTTTATCCATTTTGTTATTTAGAAATCCATTTTTAAAGCACTGAGAAATATTAGTGGAAAGGCGATATTCGCAGTTTGGCTCCCACAGCATGAATGTACGTTTGCCCGCAAAGCCCAGCACAAGAGATGTGACGGTTGGATTGTTTATTTTCTGTCTGGGGTGGATCCTGGGACCGGCACCGAGCTGAAGTTAGGTCTGTCATCAGCTCCTCATTTAAAACGTTTACTTGATGGAAGCACTCCATAATGCAATGGCACATATATATTCTAGGACCTTCTGTTGATTTGGGTTCTTGCATTCAACGCCTGATTATCCACATGGTCCATATTGTTTTGCCAAAATATTTGGGGCTGAAGTATATCTCATCCCCCAGCAAAGAATATTGTGGTGCTGGGCGCAGATGGGTCTAAAATCTTTGGAAACAGACAGGATCACGTTTCAATAAAGTTAAGTATCTAAGTAGACAGCATTGGTAGTATGAAAAGGCTGAGGTTATATTCTGCATCTGGTGTCATGCATGTATTAATCATACGCACATTTCATCTTTGTTATTGACTTGAGAATGTGCTTTCTGAGAGGTTAATGTGGTCATTCTTTAAATAGAATGCCTTCCTGAAAACTAATGAATCCTATAGTCTTCCATCGGAATCTAGAAGCATGATCCATCAGCACAAAAATAAAAATAGGAAACTAGACTTGAAATGTAGTGTTCTGAGAATTAATTTTCATTGATTTCCCGTGCTGTCCATTTCACTATGCATGTGGATACGTGCTGATGTCCGCAAGATGTTATATAAACATTAAATAGATTTAAACCCCATTAAAATTAAATGAGTGGAACTCTTATTTGAATTGGACCCAACCCTGTGAGTTGTGCTCCCAAGTTATCCACATGACTGTAACTGAAGAAATACGACAGATGCTGTACGTACGTAAGTTCAATGAAGATCCAGTAGGATGGATTTATTTGTATTCCTATAATAAGCTCACCCTTAATTTGATTGACACATGAAAATATCAAAATCAGATTTAAAATTGTGTCTCCCGATAACTTACATTTTAAAACTGTTGACATCTCGGAATAGTCAGATCAAAACATTTTTGCCTCCTTCCAGTCACCACCCCTCCAAATGCAGCAAGGGAAAAATGGAAAACAAAATAACAAAAAGTGGGAGGAACATCAGCGTACATACATAGAAATCTCACATTTAACATCGGCTGGAATTTTTTTTATAGCCAATGACAGTACACCTTCATTAGGAGCATTACCGTGCCAATCTGAATAATCAGCCACCAGATTTGTTGAAAACACACGAAGTGATGGTTGCATAACCATTAACTTGTTTTATCTCACATCAATTCTCGTGTTTAATGGTGTTATACAATTACACATTCATGATGTCCTATGTATCATCTCATTGGTCACATATGTTTTTATGAGCATGTGTAAAGCAGACATTGGCAGAATAAAACTTTAATTATGCCCCCACTTCGCCAATCATAGGGTACCCTTGATTTATTAACCAATGTGAAATAGTCATACACGTCATCAACTCTAAATCAACCAATTATCTTTGCCTGCATGGTGCTTAGCCTAAGAAAAAAGCACCCCAGTTACACCACTCATCTTAGGGCCATAAATCACAGGATGCCACTAAATATGGCGAATACTGGTTGGATGAAACGCTTTGTCAGTTCAATGAAAAATCCAATAATATATATTTAGATTTATTCTTTGAGAGCATGAAATGATTATGGATACACAGTATCAAAATTTCAAGTTTCTTAAAATATAAAAGAGTTGTGCTCACTTGAAAAATACTAACTAGACAATGTCAACTATTTTCTTTTAAATGTTTCTTTGGAACCAACAATGTCTACAATCTGGGAGGACTTAATATATAATGGCAAAGCCCACATTGCCGCACGGCAGCTCGTATTTGAAAATTTCGCATCACCACGCCAATGTATTTTAATAAAGTACATGTACTGTTTGTTTTTTTTCAATTTGGCGCCCATTTGCAACTTACGGCTGACTTTTTTTGCCTGGTGTAGCAAATCACAAGAATGAGACGAGCTGCAGTTTGGGAAATTACACCAACCATTTGATTATTAGAGGAGGGCCAGGCAAAACACATTGTAGTGGAATATTTTTTACAATATCTTCATGAGAAATATTTGTTCCTAATGTATGAGAATTGTTTTTTGTTACTCGGAGTAAATCAGCATTATTTCTTTTGAAAGAAAACTGACAATTTATCTTTGAGCATATAATGATCTCTATAGACGTCCAGATTCTCTGATTCTGATTCAGCAGCAGTATGGGGTTGAAGAAAAGTAGAAGACATTAAGAGACAATTGAGAGACAGTTTACTTGAAATATCTATGAATGTGAGTGGTGTATCAAAGAAGCACTATTTGAAAAAAGAGAGATGGTGTTGGTAAGAACAATGCAAGAGAAGAGAGAACTCTATAAAACTTGGAAAGCTGGAGGTAGCAGAGAATCAGACAATGCAGCAAAGGTCATTGCGAGACGTGCTGTGTTTGTTGCCAGAAACTCTGCTCACAAAGTTTCTCCTGAGAAAGCTGATCCAGAAAAACAACTGAAAAAGTAGCCAAACAGATAAGCTGTGAAAAGCAGTAAACCTATAGGTAAAACCTATGAAAAATGATGACGGTGACAAAGTGAATAGGGGGAAGAAGTACAGCTGAATATGAACACGCATAAGTAATGCAGATACTCACATCTCCCCCCCCCCCAACTGAGACCTCCACACTCGTCTAGCTTCTTCTATAAGCACACATGCCTACATCGCCACATTAGCTTCTGTGAACACTGTGAAAATCCTGACAAAACAGAAACTCAAATATCAAAACATCATACACATTTGGAGATACTGGCTTTAACTTCAATTAGGAAAGTCATTTGATGATATTGGAGACTAACTATTACGGACCTAAAACCTAGGATCAACACAACAGCATAAATGCAGATTTCACAATGTGCTGATATCCCATTCCTTTTTTGTAATAATTTGCAAGTAATTATTTTAAACCGTATAGCTTAGTGATGATGTAATATTGTATTAGTGTTGATGTAGTATTGAAAAACAATAATGCTTGTCAAAAGTTTTATTGAGAGCAAACATTTAACACATTAATGGATTACAAAATATTGGTTAAATGTGCTAATGCAATATTGAAACTGCACTGTAAGGCACCAACCATTTGATTATGGGAAGGGGGCCAGTTAAAAAACGTTCAAAGTGTATTATTTATTTTTACAATATCTTCATGAGAAATATTTTCATTCTAATGTATGGTAATCTTTTTACTATGGGTAAACCAGCATTATGTTGTTGTTTTTTTCCCCAAATAAAACAGACAATCTATCTTTGAGCATGTAACAATTATTTTTTAACTAATACACTACATATATGCATATAGATAAAGAGGTCGCTGAAATCATTACTGCTAATGCCCATGCCACTGGGGTTGAAGAAAAGTGGAAGCCAAAAGAGCCGGGATTAGAGAGACAACTAATAGACAGTTTACTTGAAATTGCTGTGCATGTGTGTGGTGTATCACAGAAGCACTATTGGAGAAAAGAGAAATGGTGGTGGGACGAAAATGCAATGCAAGGGAAGAGAGAACTCTATAAAACTTGGAAAGATGGAGGTGCTCGTAGCAGAGAAGCATACAATGCGGCAAATGTCATTGCAAGACGTGCTGTGTTTGTTGCCAGAAACTATGCTCAGAAAGTGGCTCTTTCAGAAAGCTCATTCCAAAATGTTTAACAAGTTAGCCAAACAGATAAGCTGTGAAAAGCAGGGGCTACAATGGGACAACTTATGAAAAACGATGACAGTGCCTTTTGAATGGATGAAGAGGCTTAAAATGTAGCTTGGAAGCAAGCCTTTGAGTTTATTTCCCTGCAACTTTGAAAACAACCATGAATCTTCTATTGCATGTTCCAGCATCCAAATCACCCTGGAAATAATATCCAAGGTGTTCTCAAAGATGGGGATGGGCAAGGCTGCTGGTCTGTCAGTTGCAGCTGCAGAAATGCTGAAACCTGTTGGTGAGAGTGGTGTCCGACTTTTTCATGACCTGGTTGAAATGATAGTTTGTGAAGGTCGAAAACCATCAGAGTGGGAAGAAAGATTTTCAGTTATCCTCTACAAAATAAAGACCATGCGCTTTTGAGGGAAAATTACACAGGCACTGGGGAGGAGGTGTCCCTGCATAAAATGTTCTTATGTGATAGTTTATCCTGGTTCTGTATGATAGTATGCATCAGAACCATAATAAAATTCTATTTTACACAGCATTTTAGGGATCCATGTTTATGTTTAACATCCACTACAACTTCATGTCAAGTTAGACTGTTTATGTGATGTCATGTTCGTGTTGAAGATAACTACAGTGAGGAATTTAGTATTATTGTAGTTGGGGTACATCATCTATCTAGTTCCCTACTATTTATTAGTACCAGACGCCCTCTCTCTGAAGTTCCAAATAGGTTTCACTAGGGAACTCTTGTACGCTAATGACCTTTTCGTTATAGGTAAATGATCTGTTTAAAAGCTCTTGGATAAGGTGAATGCATGGAAGACTGGTATGGAAGCCACGGGACTTTGAGTGAACATGGGTAAAACCAAATTCCTGCAGGTCTCTGTGTAACACTTTGGCATGCTATCCAACTCTGCAGAATTCCCAGGTGCTGTGTGCCTGAAGGGGTTGGCGAGAAATTATAGAAAGACTTAGTATGTATGAACATGGGTCAAATAGAAGCCAATGACAGCTTTCAGGGGACGGTCCCGGGACGTTTGCGGGGTAAACTGAGCAGCCAGGCCACACCTTCAAATTGAGGAAAAATTAGGGCGTGTTTAAATAGATTTAGGATTTGATTGATGGGTGATTGAGTGATACTCCCAACGTACATGTATACTGAAGCAGGCAGACAGACAGACAGCAAACAGACTTAGTTTAGTTTTTGTAATGTAGGCTGATCAGGTCTGTATATGTATCGTCTGCTAATATGATACTCACCTGGAATATATATCTGGGTGGTCGCATGATATTCATGTAATCGTCAAATATTACGACCACCTTATTTGGATCACACTTCTCTCTAATCTCTTACACAAATAATATATTTGATAATCATACAATTGAAGTCAATATATCAAGCTATTCACACATAGCCGTATCATTTTATTTCATCGCGTGGATTATAAGAATACGTAGTTGTCAAAGGAGATCTAAGTTTTATCGATAAAAAAGCGTGACGGTTACCTACTCCAGACGTGCATTCTTTAATATTGATCATACTAATGGTTATCTAAATTAAGTGTAATTATATAAATTAAGTATAATTTATATATATATATATATATATATATATATATATATATATATATATATATATATATATATATATATATATATATATCAATATAGATGATATGTCGGAGTTAAATATTATTAATTGTTAGTGAAATCATTGATAGCAAAAAATTAAGAGTGTAGGTAACTGCCGTGAATCAGTTTGTTACCTACGTTTGATATACTAATGGAAAAAACAAACAATTTTTTTTTATAAAAGTTTCCAGGGTTTGAACTTTTCAAACTTCTTTTGAGAGGGAAAATGAGGATTGCTAAATTCAGAGATGTCATATTATATGGTCATATTGAAACAAAAGTGTTATAAAGTAATATGAATATTCAAGCACTCTATATAGTCAAAGTTGTGTCATGATCTAGAAATTGGAATATTTACAATCATAATGCAATTATGTTTAAAGAGATTTCTAGTTATATTGTTGTGATTTTCATCGTAAAATGTATTATTGACACATGACATGCATTCCTAGTAATCCTTTAAAACACATCATGATTTACAAAAGAACAGTCATCTCTAACAAAGTCATTTTCTATGCTATTATTCCTGTCTCCACTGCCCATTAATCATAGGCAGATCCATTGAGGCCGCATAAGGCACGTGCCCCTCTCTCCCTCCTTTTACACAAAAATGTAATTATTATGTGCGTTATTTTTGCATCTCTGCAAACCTTCGAGCGTACGAAACCTAAGAAATCCTTAAAAAATTGGGTGTGAGCCAGGTGACCAACATTATCGGGGAAGATTTGGGTAAAGATTGCTCAGTTAGGGTTAAAAGCACCAAATTTTGTGGAAAGTTAGCTTGAGATATCCCTCTTAAGATAAAATAGGGACCCCAGTGATATCATTCCAAAATGCCCACTTTTTTCAAGATGCCCGCCAAAATTATTGAAAATACCCCTATGCCGCTGAATGCTGCCTTAGATTAACAATCTTGGTGTCTAATCCTACATTTTCATGTTTTCTCTTACCACTGAAAGTCGTATTAATAATGTAAAATAAAAGTAGAATGCTAGAAATAACAATTTATTTTAACTATGGATGAAAAACTTGAAAGTACTTTGAAATTGCTACTGGAAACAACAACACGAGTCATCCTTACAATAAAGTCGCATCTATAAAAGAAAAATGAATGACAAACTGTATGTTTTGACATGGTAATTGCAGCCATGAACCGAATAAGTTAATTACTTATATTATGCAATGACTAATATTAGGTGTCTATACCAGGCTGTTACAATCGCTCAAAGTAACGACCACACTTACAGAGTACTATACATTGTTATATAGTGAAGACAAGCTGAATCTTTAACATTTGCATCTACCTCTACAACCTTATTCAGGGTTACCGCCACAATGCATGAATTCCATGCTGCTCACACAGGCTTGTTGAAGGGTAGACCACAGAGGCTGCCATTCCTGTGATATCAGTTAGAACCAACCCCATTCGGCTGGTGTTGGCAGACCAGGGCATGCTACTAGTGCTTGTCCTAGACATGTCCTGCATGGTAACCTGATCTCTTAACATGCTGTAAAAGGGCAGCTGATATTGGAGGAATCAGATCACTAGATTTGCCCTTTCTTATAAATTAATATTTCCTAGCATCGCCTACTAATGAACATGTTCTTGTTTTGTCATATATGAAAATACAAAAAACTTTTCAAGTAATGGCATCAACTCCTGGATCCTGTCTACAGAGAGGACCTCCCAAACTTTGCCAAATGCATCTGTGACATCAAACAATTGCCGTGTGTCCCACTCAGACTTCTATCCTTTCTGGTGACAGGATGATGTGGTATCTCAACCCGTTATTCCATGCAATCATGGGAGAGCTCTACACTTAGGGTATAGATCATTGGCAATATTGTGAATGCCAATGTTACAGATTCAATCTCTTGTGCCAAAGCTTATCCATAGATCTAGCTCAGAAGCCTGAATATCATTGAAAGGTGCAATAGCCAGCACCACAACATCTGTGTCTACTATGCTTATCATCAAATTATCATGACCATCATTTACTGCATCTTTGGTATGATGAAAGTGATGGGTATAAGCTTCCTCTTGACTGGATGGCGATATGCTCTCGATGTATAGAGTAGTGGGTGTGCACACAATCCGACCCTGTTTGGCACTCAGGATATGCTTACCCTCATCTCTCATATCATTTGTTGTTACACAGTCTGCAAGAAAGTTAAAAAGTTCCCTTGTCATTATTACACATTAGGAAACTTTCCCAGTTGCCAGGTATGCGTTTGGTGGACCTCGCGTGTCTTCTAATTCCTTTTCCACAAAGATTCCTTGTTCACTGTTTCCAACTATCTGTTAAGTACTGGTCCCACCTTACATCCAATCTGGTGACTGATTGAAAGTGATGCTTTACATGATAGAATACATTAAAACATGAATATTGATATAAATGATAAGGCACTGTAAAATGTACTTTTCAGGATGATTTGTTTCTGACATTATATTGAATAAAAAAGATTACGCCTTTCACACATTTACGACATTTAAAAACACATTTGCTGATAGCAGCCTGTATATCTGGATTACTCATTAATAACCAATACTGATCCTTTGTACTTATTTAAATCACCATCATTTTCATTTAAAATTGTTTTCAAAACCTCTCTAAGATCGTCACATAGTTCACATTCTAATAAAAATGAACTTCATTTTCTATCTTATTTTCTGAACATAGTTTACATGTCCATTCTTCTAGGGGAATCCCACTTCTGCTACCTAACTCTACTTCAAATGGTAAACTGCCACTTCTGAGTTTTGCTGAACACTGCCTTTCACTAAATGACATCAGATTTGTTACATACGTTTCAACATCTATACAATCTCAACTTATTTCCATTTTGTAAATTATTTCTGTCATCCCATAACTTTGTTGACCACTTATCATTATCACGCTTATTAAAGTATTGTTTGTATGAATATACAGCAAATTTACAATTTACTTCACCATCAGTAATACAATAAGACATATTGGCATATTTTAGAATTGTCTTTACATTATATTCCCATGTATTTATATTACATTTTGACAAAGATAGTGACCAATTAAAAATACAACTTGTCAATCTTTCTTTATCCATGTTTTTCAATCTATACCATAACCTTAACATTTCCAGTTTTTGTTTTGAATTTACGAACAACCAACCAATATGACCTTCACATGCCACGTTTGACACTGTTGTAAGTAACCCAGTGAAGTATTTACATGCTCGATTTTGAATTGTATTTAATTTAGAAAATACTTTGTTACCCCATAGTCCAGCACCATATAGCATAACAGGTTGTACAATAGATTCATATAACTTGGTAAATATTCCATAATGTAAACCACATGTATTTTTTAATTTACAAATGACACAACCAAGTGCCCGAGTAGCACTTTTTGAAACATATTTTACAATCTCACAATCATCCATAAATTCATTAAAATACATTCCAATGTACTTATATTTTGAACAAGTTTTGAGATTGATAGAGTCACATGTAACTTTATAAGAAGTAATTTCTGTAGTTTCTTTTTGTCTAAAATGTATGATCTTAGTTTTATCTTGATATAATTCCAATCTCAATTTACTACACCATTGATTTACTTTATCCAGTTTCATCTGTAGATCAGCAGCACTCTCAGCCAGAACGACAATGTCATCAACATAAAACAATGAGCACACGTTTTCTTACCACATTGTACGCCTTTATCCATTATATTCAACTCACCAATGAGATCATTAACATACAAAGCAAAGATAGTTGCGGACATTGGATCACCTTGCTTTACACCACAAAGCACAGGGAATGAATGAGTTAACAGATTGTATAAATGTATTTCACAGGATAGATATCATTTATCATAAAGAGATTGAATAGCAGACAGCATTTTGCCTTTGATACCGAGGTCGTACAACTTGACCCACAGACACTCATGATTTACCAGATCAAAAGCCTTTTTTGCATCTATAAAACATGCATATGTACTGTGTTTTAACATTATTCTATTTTTAACAATTGTGTAAAAAAAACGTACATGTGATCCAAACAACAACTAGCAGGGCGAAAACCATTCTGCTTATCAGATAAAATTCCATTTTCATTTTTCTTTTTCTTTTTTTTTTCTTTTTTGAAAAATTCCATTTGCTTCAGCCCATTGACGTAGTCTCGTGTTCAAGATGAAAGAATGGCATTTGCATACAATATTCAATATATTTATTCTTCTATAATTTAAAGGGTCATATAGGCTTCCAGCTTCAAAAATAGGATTTATGAAATTTAATAACCAAGAGTCTGGTGCAATACCATGTTCAAAATAGTAAAAGTAAATGCGAAATAATAAGTCAGTGACAGGTTTATTTTTAAAACATTGAGAAAAAAACTCCATCAAGTCCACAAGCTTTAGCATTTTTAAAGTTTCGAATAGCTTTGTCCACTTCGTGGAAAGTAAGGGGCTCATTTAGTGGGTGGACAGGTTCATCGGGTGGAAAGAAAATATCATTTGCATAGTCCTGAAAAGTTCTTAATTCTACATAATCCGTTTCCCGTTCAAAAGCAGTGCATCCACATGTGGCTTTTCAGCAGAATGGCATAGTTTTTCTATTAATGACATCAGTGCAGATTTCTTACCATGTCTCAGATTTCCACCTTTTGACCATGCCGGGGGATATGACTGGTGACATTTGGCAATTGGGCCAAAACTTTTTAAACAGTTTAAAATTTTGGGCGCTCTGTCACGAATTGAAAGCGTCGAGAGCGTAGTAAAGCTTAACAAAGCATAACAAACCTCAGCAAACCTTGACCCAAAGTGTACGAAAGATTAACAGAGCTTGGTTCAATGCAGGGAAGCCAGTTTTCACCACTTGTCACGCAATGTTAAGGTGTCTTAAGATTTGCTATGATCCAAAGTGGCAACTGATTTGTATCAGAACGTAACATTAATAGGGACATGACGGCGCTTTGCTCAACGATTTAAAGTGCAGTATCTGCCTTTGGTCTGAATTAGTTATAGCAAACAGATTATACTGTTCTTCACCCACTCTTACAATAATCTGGATAATCTCTAGAACCTAGTGATCTACAACTTCCTTACCGTCTAAAATCAACAAATTGTTTGAATCTTGCATAAAAGGATTTCCAATTTCTTCAAAAGTATCACATATTTGAAGAACACTCCTTGTTGTTAGAATAAATAGTTTAATAAAAACAATGAAGGAGTTACACATGACGTGACTACTAAGTTACTGATGGTCATTCCAATAAACTACAAATACACTATTAACATTACAAGCTTTATAATATGTATATGAAGTACAAGCTTTACAATATTAATATGAAACAATATGAAACACTTATAGTCTGCACATATAATGCAATAATACTGCATCCCCCCAAGTCCCGAGAGAGAGTAGAGGGACTCATTCACTCCATGTTCCTGATGCAGCATGATAGCGCTTTGGCTTCCTACGATCTCGCTGTGGCCTCTCTGAACTTGCCTCAGGTAATACTTCTTCAGTTGACATTTGGGCACAGTCAATGGCTGTGCTTTGGCGGCTGGTGTCACTGGGCTCCCAACATACGGGTCTGGATCATGAACATCAGTGTTCCCTGGACATGGCAATGTAAATGGCTCTGTGTCTGGTATGGCCGATGGTGTACATGTTGTTTCCAGCTGTGGTCTTTCTGGTTGCTGCAGCATGTCTATGTAATGAAGAGGTGGGGCCACTTGCTGCTGTATATCCGGTGTTGCAGTTGTATATGCCCTTAAAAAACGACGATTACGCAGAGTCAAGCGACCAGAACCATCAATCGTCACTCTGTATTGATCATTGCCCAGACTTTCTACCACTGTCCCTGACCTGTCCCATTTAGATCTATAAGGCCTGTGGGGACATGGATTCAGTCCACAGATTAGAACACCGCTATCTGTAGAAAGCGACACCCAAACACATGCCAGTCTGGTGCTGACTTCTGTTTATAAGCAACCGCACACCACCAACAAGAACATATGGATGTTTTGACATCTGAAGTCAAAGACATGGCACAAGGACAGCAATTGCGAGGAACGATAGTGGAAGTGGTGTATAAACAATACACGTCTTCGAGGTTTCCACAGATGGCAACAGCTCAATCATTGTCAACAGCGAGAGCGAAGGACCACGCACCTGAGATCAAATCCATGGTGACACGTCTTGAGTGGTCAAGGAAGCTCAGCATCAACCCGATCACCCTCAGGCGGGAGGTCAAGTGAACGCCCGACAGGAGGTAGACTGACCACGGCGTGTGCCGATGATGGCAATCACAGGCAGGGGTCATCTCACTTCAGCCCGTCAAGATCATGGCCACGTGCAGACGCCAGACCAGAGCGTCAGACGCGCAGTGGAATGGCGTCAACACCTGCGGGACCCGCCCAGCAAAGAGCCAGCGAGGTGGAGCGCGGTTATGTAGACTTAGCCGAGAATATATCGTCTATGATGGCTTTGCTCATGGAAAGAGACTCACAACCTGCGCCAGCTCGAGCGTTTGGAGGCAAACGTGATGCCCCAAAGGTGGCAGCACCAACATTTAACCGGTCACATGAATCATCATTTGAAATGTGGCGATCGTCCATTGAGGACATGTTCAACTATCTTCAATGGCCAGAAGACGATAGTCAAAGATTGTTGTTGTTACCCACAGTGCTGACTGACGACGCCAAGATTCATTTCAATTCTCTCCATCCAGAAGACAAGAACACATACGCGAAAGCCATGGATAGTCTGGCTAAAGTGTTCTCGATAAAAAATCAGCCACCCACGACATGAGCAGCAAGACTACAGAGACGACAAGGCATCTCTGAAAACGTTAGAGAATATTCTCTTGAAATTATTGAAAGAATGCAAGAATGCAATGTGACGGATGGTGAGAGGCAATTGGACATATACGTTCAAAATTTAAGAGAGGACATTGCGAGGAAGGTGATTATGATGATGCCAACATCACTGAGACAGGCACAAAAACCCTCTCTCCAAGAGTCAAAGTACGCAAAAAGCGAGAATGTTGTTTTAATGTTTCCATGCTATGTGCAAATCGAGACCAAAGAGCCTCTTCCTTGGCAGCCCAAGCGTTCCTCCAGGTAGGTGTTGAGAATTTTTCTAGTGGGCTGGTGAAAGCCAAGGAATCTCGGAGTGGGCGGCCGAAAATTATTTGTGCTGGTGATACATGACAATCTGCATTAGGAGTATTGCGTAACTGAAGCATCGCTCTCACAAATCCATCATGGTCCAGACTACCTGTGGGCCTAGTACTTGACATGAGAAGCCGTTTTACTATCTTAACAGCCACCTCTGCTCGTCCATTTGATTGTGGGTAGTAAGCAGATGATACTCGATGTTGAATACCCCATAGTCTGAAGAATGCCTCAGTGGTGTTTGCAGTAAATTCTGGTCCACCATCACTTGAAAGTTCTTCCGGTACTCCAAATGTTAAGAAGAGTGATCGCAAGTGTCTAATGAGGCCATTTGCTCCTGCCAAGTTAGAAGTAGCAGGTGACTGAAACACTTTCGTTCAACCTGATAGACGATCACCAACCACCAGATACTGAGGACCACCATATTTGAAAAAGTCGGCGAACACCTTTTCGAAAGGTGTCGATGCTGGTTTAGCTGGTATAGGGGGTGTTGCAGCTTGGGATGGTGCATTTCTATTGCAATACCTGCATGACTCTCGAATTTGCCTGATATCTTTGGACATGCCAGGCCAATAAACGATTTCACGTGGACGTTGCTCCATGCGAGACGTTTCTTGATGAGCGGAGTGTAGTTGCTGTAGAATGTCCTTTCTCAGTGAATGTGGAACCACCACCCGATCCTGATACATGACAACCCCATCTTGAGCATAGAGCGCACTAGAGATAGGTCTGAATGGTGATAATATGGGATCGGAGGTATGAGAAAGGTGAAGGTGAGGTGAAGAAAACTCCTTGTCGTTAGAATAAATAGTTTAATAAAAACAATGAAGGAGTTACACATGACGTGACTACTAAGTTACCGATGGTCATTCCAATAAACTACCAATACACTATTAACAGTACAAGCTTTACAATATGTATATGAAGTACAAGCTTTACAATATTAATATGAAACAATATGAAACACTTATAGTCTGCACATATAATGCAATAATACTGCAATATTGACCAAACCTGTTTCCCATATTTTTTTCTGTACAGCTTCATGTTCCTCATGGTGTCTAATGCCCCCCTGCTTGATTTCATTTTTTCTAACTCTTTCTACTTCATTCTCGAAGTCCCCCACACCTCTAGACACTTCTGCTCCAGAGACCATCTATCTTTGGAGTTGTGATGAATTTTTGGTATAGCCAAAAGCCTCTTGACTTGCTTGTTGTTTTGTCCGTGGACCTAATCGATTGGGATTGATGAAAATGCATGTTGGGTTTTGTGGACTATAAAGTTTTCTCTTTTGCACTCTACAACAATTGTAGGACATATGATGCCCAAGGCAGATATATCTCATACATACATGGACAACCAACGTGCATAATTTGGATGATCAAGTGAAAAGTACCAGGGAGCTAGTTTCACCAATGCAGCTTTGTACAGTTAAAAAAATTTCCTCTTGCAAAGAGTGAATGAAAAGTTACTGTAAAAGTGACAGACTGTAAAATGAGTAACAGTCATTCAATGTTACACGTCATTATGTGTTAAAGTTACAAAGAATGGAAAAAAGGTCATACTTTCATCTGAAATAACGATATACGATACATTTATTTCAGATATGTAAAAGTTACAATCCATATAAATAAAATTATATGTACAGTATATACATACAATCTAAATAAATTCATGGCCATTGTTTGTAGTGTCAGTGTTTAGAACATTGCTATAAATGTAGGATTTGACGTCAATATTGAGATTTTAGGGCAACTGATTATTTTGGCGGCCATCTTAAAAAAAGCGGCCATATTGGATCTGTTCCAATGGGGTCCATATCTTATCTTAAAATATACATATTAAGCTAACTGTCTGCAAATTTTGATGCTTTTAACCCTATCTAGGGGATTTCCAACAATATCTACTCAAATCTGCCACCTTGGCCTGCGTGCCTTCCACCACCCAATCTTACTCCAGCCCATTACCACCAATACCGGCCAATGACTAAGTGGATCATGGAGCTTTGTGACATGACACAGGCTACTGGTTCCATGTCGACTGAATATTGGATAACCCAGATATGGCTATCTGGTACATAAATGTTATATTAAAGAATAAGCAGTGATTAAGCTAGCATTAAAACGTAAAGGGGTGATGTACATGTACATGTATCTGTATCTATTTATTTGTTTAACAAACCCTACTGGGTACCATGCAAAAGGGGTGGAGGATGTGGCACTGTTGGGTGTGGGCAACTCGCGTGACCCGAGGAGGTCATATGTTTGGACCTCCTCAGTCCTCAAGGGTCGTAGCTACAGCCGCTCTTCCAAGTTCATTCCACGATTGAATAGTTTGTGGGGAAAGGAAGTTTTGTAAATAGATATTTTTGTTGAGACATGCCCAAATTTATATTGACAATTTGTCCGTCTCCTTTCATCAGGCCTGAAAAGGACATTGTCAATGGGTATTTCTGCTTTCCTGGCAAGGATCTTGCCCATGAGAGCCAGCCTGATGATGCGGCGACGTGTTTCCAGACGGTCCCATCCGAGTTCTCTCATCATTTGTGATACGTTGCAGTTCCCATAAACGTGTCTCATTACGAAACATACAGCCTTAAATTGGGTTTGTTCAAAGACATTTTTTTTCTTTTGTCAGGTGAGGGTCCCATGCAGCACATGCATATTCCAGACTTGTGCGTACCAGTGCTAAATGTCATGATTCACTTACTGAAAGAAACAAGCAGGCGATATCTTTCAGTAATTGAATCGTGGGACCTACTGCTTTTTATCACATAACAAAGATCAAATGGACATAGTGCTATATATGCCTTGTCTCCAGGCACTTTGGGCATTATTTGGGATTGTCATCTTATAAGTAATTATTACTCCTTTTATACTTGGTTTTGTCAATTATATAATAGGTACTCCACCCAGCCGATACATGGAAATAACATTGATGGGCACACTCTCACAATTTCACATTTGTTTGCATTAAACTTCAGACTCCATCTTGAACCCCATTCCTCTAAATCATGAACATCTTGCTGCAATATGAATTGGTCTCCTGCATTTTTGATACTGAAACGAAAGTCAGTGTTGCTTTGTAAACGTAATTTGGAAGACCGTGGACTTGAACTCACGGTCTCCCGTCCATGATTCAGACCGGTCATATGTCATGGGCAGTTGCTCTACCGACTGAGGTAATCTTCCCTGATGAAGGACACACACTTCGACTTCGCCTATATGCTGCGTTGCACAATCACACTGTCTGACACCTGACGCTATATTTAGCTTCACCAACCGTGCCAGCCTTGATCAGGCATGCACCCACTGACTTCGTTTGTTGGGCACGTTGTTAATCTATCAGGATGCACTGTGTCCGAGCCACTTTTGTTACAGACTCCCCCAACTCCCCACTCCATCGACAACCCCCATACCAGCGCCAGATCCGATCCGGGCAGTAGAGACGGCAGCGGGACGATGAGACACCACCTCTCTTCCACATCCCGGGCTAGATCCGGAACCACTGCATGGAGCTCGAGCCTGGTTTGAGCCAGATCCCATCCGGGAAATATCCTGGGATCAATCCGAAGCCTCATGCAGCGGCATCAATGGTTCATAGGGTTCTTGGAGATAGCGAGATAGGGAGTTCTATCTTTCAAGGGGCACGGAACATGGTTGTTAGATCAGGGATTGCCCCGGTCAGGATACAACCCATAGCCAACTGTCATTGATTGAGGGACCCGTAAGAATCCTCAGATCTAACTTTCCATCATCCGTCAGATTACACTACCCATCTACCTAAGTTCGAAATTCCCGGGCGGTAGCCCCCTCCCCCAATGTCTTGCACACAGGGCCAGCCCACTACCAATGGACAATTTCACAGGGAGCTACCCGGTGGCTTCTACCGAAGCACACGGGTCCTTGTCTTCCACCAATTGAAACGAAAGTCAGTGTTGCTTTGTAAAGGTAATTTGGAAGACCGTGGACTCAAACTCACGGTCTCCCGTCCATGATTCAGACCGGTCATATGTCATGGGCGGTTGCTCTACCGACTGAGCTAATCTTCCCTGACGAAGGACACATACTTCGACTTCGCCTATATGCTGCGTTGCGCAATCACACTGTCTGACACCTGACGCTATATTTAGCTTCACCAACCGTGCCAGCCTTGATCAGACATGCACCCACTGACTTCGATTGTTGGGCACGTTGTTAATAAGAGTGGCATTTGGGATTGTACATTTAGACGAAGGTCATTTATATGCAGTAAAAAAAAGAGGCATCAAAACAGTACCCTGTGGGACTCCAGATGCTACAGGGTCAGCAGCAGAACTGTTGCCCTCAGCACAACACTATGCGTTCTCCCATTCACAAAGGATTTAATTCAGGAGTGCACGGGACCATCAATGCTATAATGCTTAATCTTGTAAAGTAATTTTTCATGGGACACTGTAATAAAAGCTTTAGTAACATCTAATTTGGTCATGTCAACTTGGCGTTTCCCACCAATTAGTCAGTCCCCAGATTACAACCGCTCTATATGTCACGCTTAGATCTAGATTTCTAGAATAACGTTCGTAAGTTATAGTGGCTATACAGCACCAATGTTATATGAAAGTTGAATTTAGAAGTAATGGTGTCTATAGGCTTTTATATCATATCAGTTATATATCATACACATATACATGAGCCCCAATATCATGGGGGTGGGGCTATGTATACTACTGTGATTTACAAGGCTGATTTACAAACTGTACCATTCGCATTGTTGATAACTATAAAAATGTCTATATGTGGAGGTGAGCAGACAACACTGTTGGAAATAATCCAGCATTTATTGGAGCACTTTTCATTCACGCACCGTACAATTTATCGACGTCATAACTACACAGCAGGAAACAGTGACGTCATCAATAACGTCCGTACACAAAATCATGTACAACGAAACGAAAATAATTATCAACACACATTACTACTATTGTGAACAAAGTGAGGCTTATTACCCACGCCTGATCCTACGCGGCTCGCCGCCTTCACAAGAGAGATGAGGGCAGTCCTTTGGTACGTGTCGAGTGCTGCGCGCGGGCATGAGCTGTAGGCTCAGCTGACAGTCAGATACACATAAGATTAAGAGCCTACTTCTCGTGGTGTATTACGCACCTATATGTACACAACACACCCGGGGCTATCTTCCCTTGTGCAAGTGGTGTGCAACCTCTGGCGTCATGAAAGGCCTCCAAATGGAGGACTTTCCACCAGTGCTGAGACGCGTGTAAGGGTGTCCCCTGTACAGCGCTACGTGGGACACGAGGTGCATGTAGAGATGGAGGATAACCACAGGCTAAACCTCAGAGGATTGAAGATAGAGGGCCTATTCTCCATGGGAGAATAGGTTGGCACCCCTACTGTATTAAAGTCCCAAATCCTATAAATGGCCATAGTAAACAAAACAACCTAACAGGTGTGTGTAACAAGAAGATCATAATAACCTAGTCCAGTGCAACTGCTTTATGTCTACTTTATACTCTGCGAGGATTCTACAATCCCCGCGCATTGGAGGCCCTAACAGAATTTACTGGTTTTCTTATGCTATTATAATAAAAGGGCAACTAATGGGCTCACAGTTCTTCGGAGCTAGGGCATTCTTTTTAGGCTTGATTTATGCTTTAGTGTTTACTTCATCACTTCATCGTTAATGTCTATGCTAAAAAAGTCCTATGCAATTCATTTTGGATATTTCCACCAATATTCCATAGTTTAAATCTGCAGTAAGATTATCGGGAAGTTGTTTTTGATTAGTGGGATTAAGATTGGTTTGCATTGTGGATCAATTTTTTAATTTCAGTTAATTTGGTTTATTTTATTACTGTGATATGGTATACAAAAAACAATACGTAGTATATTAGTAGATGATATGCAGACCCTGTCAGTCATATTTACAAATACTAAATTACGTCCGACATAGTTTTCTTGGTAATGCAAACTTAACCAGACCATAATTTCAAATCTTAATCCAGCCAATCAAAATGAGTTCCTGAGTAACTTACTGCAGAATAAAGCTATGGAATATTGGTGGAAATGTGTAAATTGTAATTTCCTATAACTGAGTCAGCTTATATAAAAAATCACATCTTTCCAAAATCCAATACCCATGCTCACTCACATAAGCAAACTCAAAATTTCGTCGAGTTTCCTTACTAATTGCATCGTATACATTGACAATATAAACTTTTTTCTTTTTTTTTAAATTATTGTTGAGTGGGAAAAATACATCGACAATATAAACATAGTCTTTTGCACAAGACCGCTTGACCTAGTTGCTATGTACAAAAGATATAATATATTAGACAGTTTATTTTAGGTTTCTGATTTATAAAAATGAAAATTACTTCGTCTCCAGCACAATCAAGTTTTGAAAACTATGCTATACTATACCATACACGTTTTTGATACCCAATGAATAATAGGTGTGACGGATTTACTGTATGTAAGTCACCTATATGTGTTTTATAATTATAGATTGTGCAGTTTAAATTTAATGGTTATGGCCCACATCCACCGCCATGTTTGCCGCCACTCCTACTCGTTATCATTGGCCCGCACCTGGTTGCTTCATAAATATGCAGACAAGTGACAAACCATACGATGGATTTAAAATTTATTGCGGTCATAAAATACGCACCTTACATGCAGTGGTGTTGATTGGTTGGATTAGATTCTTCTTCTCTGTATTGAAATTTTATAACCGGGCATTTAAGGGTCCAATGGGAGAACATTTACACACCAGCCAATGGAGCAATAAAATTTGCATTGGTGGGAAAAGAAGTAGAAGACTAACAGACCAATTATATTTTAGATGCATTATCTAACCAATGAAAATTGAAGGCTTTAATAGCTAGACATCCATATAAATATAAAGTTATTAAAATAAAAAATGTGAATGCAATTACTGTATGGACACCTATTGTCGCCATTTTTTTCTTTGAACTGATATCTCGCTGCAGACTAAAGTATGCCAATCTTCCCGGAAGGTGGTCAGACGCCATATTGTTACATATTTTAGTAAAAAATGTAAAGAATGATGGAAATACGTTTGAAATTATAAATGAATATCACTCCACAGTTATTTGGATATAATGCTTGCACCGTCAAATATTATTTGCTTCATTGTTTATAATAATGTTTTCAATAGAACCTTTAAAGGACACTTCAGCAAATGATGTGAATTTTGCTAGTTATCAATAAAACTTCAAAGCAACACAAGGATAAGCAAATTTCTTAATAGTTCAGTTTATAAAAATATTGTATAACTTCCTATCCATAATGCAAGTGTTTATGGCTAGTATGAATCAATACTAAACTCTAGCTTCTGACAAACATCTCTTATGGATAAATGCAATGGCGGGATTAAGTCATACCCTGGAAGTAAGCATGCTGTGAGAACAAAGAGGCCTGTTTACATTCATGGTAAGATTTTAATGTTCAAACAAAAACTTCATCACAAAGGTCAATGGAGACGATAACCCCTGGTCGATGTGAAAGAACAAATAAGGCAGCATTCATTTAATATTAAAGGCAGCATTCATTTACTTGGAAAAGCTTCATATAATGTTTCAAATAATAATTGCTTATTTTTTAAAATTATAGTTTTCATTATGGAAAGTTTCATAAACAATGCACACATATATACGAGTCACAGACTATGAAAAATCATTACTGATAATGTATCATCACTTGGGGATAAAGTATTATGCTTTTACCATTTGGGGTATTGGTTTCTATGTTAAAATGGTATTCATTATTTGCTTCAAAGTAAAATAAGATGTAACATAGCGTAAGAAGCATTTCATGTGAAATATAATAAATATTAACCACAGACTGGAAAATCTAAAGGTATGTTGATTTGCATCAGATCATGCACATACATGTATCATACACACATAAGCTAAATTTGCAAACTCCCAATTGCAACACATCAAATAATGTTTACTTAGAAATTCTATTGTCAATAGTTATTTGAACAAAATCCCTTGCCTTACTTGTAAAAGCAAATACATACTCAATGGTCATTATTAAAATATTGCATACATGTCACATGAGGTCCCTATTATTCCCCTAAATATATATATATATATATATATATATATATATATATATATATATATATATGTGAGTTATATATATATATATATATATATATATATATATATATATATATATATATATATATATATATATATATATTATATTTTATATGAAAAACACACTCATGGCTTACAGCCTACTTCATGGTTGCTCACACCACTATTGGGCCAAACTGTTGACATTGCCAGCTCAGATATAATATATACCCAATTAAACTTTACGAAACAGTTAAAAATTACATGGTTTCAAAAATATGTTACAAATGAATAAATAAACTAATATACTTGGCAGTTTATGGTTGAGCTCTCTTTCCATGTGAAACATATATATATATATATATATAAGCAGCAGCATATATATATATATATATATATATATATATATATATATATATATATATATATATATATATATATATATAACAAATATAGTATATATAGTATAATGCTTTTGGAAAACAACACGTATGAATAATATAATCAATAGCTTTATTCTGTTGAGATGGGGTATATATCACTTTCAAGATGACAAGTTGTGACTTAAAAACATATATACGAAAATAATATAGTAACAACTTATACATTTTACACAAGAAATATTATGAATTGTTATGCCAGTACAATATTGTTTGATGAAATTATGATTTATGAAACATTGATGTACACCAGTCTTGTTAACGTTGAAAATTTTTTACTATTGCTGCTAAAAAGGTAGAGTATGTAATTGTTTAACTTAACTATTGAATATATATTATATAAAAACGAAAGAGGATACCAATGTGTCAATAATATAAATGATACGTAAATATATATATGCTTATTAAACAATGACTACATGTTCAAAAAAGTGCTCAACAATTAATGAGCATTAATAATTGGACAATAATTAAATGAATAACTACAGGTATGGACATAACAATAACATTATATATATATTAAAAAAAAATCAATGGGTAAAGCAAGAATTACAATTTTGTAAAAAATGTAATTTTGTGCAATTTTGGAGAAACTTTTCATTATTTATCACAGTAAATGGCCATATAAAAAAAGTCGGAGCTTGTGAGTACTTGTAGACACAAGAGGAAATTCTTGCTGATTTAGTTTTAATATAATGCACTATGCACTGTTTTGGTTTGTGTCATGCATAGGTTTTATTCTGTATCCTGTATTCTTTTCGCGCAATATTTTTTCTATGAGTATAATTCAAATCTTCTAGTTTCATGATACTTTGTATTAGGCATTGGTGAAATAGCTTTCATGTTTTTGTTTTTATGTATTTAATCCATATACTTATGTACTATATCACTGTATGAAAAAATGTAGTGTGTGCATATTTTTAGACCAGAGCCCTGATGATTGCCAAGCATGAAACAATGTTGTAGGGCAATGTCATTGTAGTTGTTCATTTAATTTATAATTATATATATTAAAATATGTTTGAAGAAAACAAAAAATACAAGAGATGTCCATTAGTCTGTCTGCATTTGTGCATGTAAGAATCATGTACATATGCTTAACAAAAAGAGTAAAATCAAAAGGCTGAAATCTGCTCAGCTTACCTCTTAAATGGACAGGAGGTTTATCTTAGGCATTTACTAAAAGTCAATTTTATTTCTTATTGTTACTCCATTTCTTTTAAACACTATACCATGTCTAGGTACTAATTGTTTATAATAATATGAAATGGCGTGGAATATATGGGTTCCTGTCAAATTTTGTATGAACCAATCAGTGCAAATTATACTTTTTTTGCCTTGTATTCTGTATAAAGCAGAGAAAAACGTATCACTCATCAAGAACGCCATCCAGTTACAAAATAAATTCATATCATTATAGAACAAGTGTGTCTGGAAATTATTATATCTTAAACACTGATTTCCCAAAATGTCTTGACAATCATTAAAAAAAATCAAAATGGCTAGGAAGCCCATTCTCCAAAAGCATATATCTTCTAATATATCGACATTTGTAGAGACTTAACAACACAATATGCTACTACTATCGGGTGTGCACATAATGCATAAAATTTCCTTGAATGAGTTCATCGTGTTGGTAAACAAATGAATCTATTATTTTCATCTTTCACAACACTAAAGATTAATTGCCGTTTGACAGTTTCGTCTGCTTCTGCAGACATTTTCAAAAACACTACTGCGCATGACAGATCATGGTTTACGTCAGTAAAGAAAATCACAAGATTGATTGGAAGGGAGTGACAGTTCTAGACAGAGAAAGTGATGGTAGGACTAGAGCGATCAAGGAAGCTATCCACACCCGGATGCAAAGTCAGACCATGAACAGAGATGAGGGGGCCCACCAGCTTGCAAAAGTCTATGACCCAGTGCTTGCCGCAGGAGGGGACGGCAGCCGTAAACCATGATCTGGCATGCGCAGTAGTGTTTTTGAAAATGTCTGCAGAAGCAGACGAAACTGTCAAACGGTAATTAATCTTTAGTGTTGTGAAAGATGAAAATAATAGATTTAAATGCATAAAATTATTCGGAATAGGAAAACTATTGATAATAAAAGGTCCATTAAAATATACTGTTCTTTATTATTCATAGTTTATTATACAAACAATGTGAAAACTGACTGCTCATCTCCTAGGCCGGGAAAGATAGTGTTACCGTCCACTAAATGTGTCATGAAAACTATTAATGATAAAACGTTCTTTTCACAACCTGTTGTTCTTCATTATGTATAGTAATCACCAATGCCAGGCACTTATTAAAATAATTCCAGGAACTTCTATATTAAGCAGCACATTGCAGAAGACATTGAATACTAGTTTTATTGACATAGAGCGTTATATTATTTCTAAACACGGCTTCATAAATGTTGATATATCAAAGCGTTAACATAGTACCTCATCTGCACTACACCTTATTTCTAAACACGGCTTCCACTAAATAGCTGAAGACAGGTTTTTCAGATATATCAGGACTCGAACTCACGACCCCAAAGGTTAACCATAATGATACCATCATCTGCAGCCATATCCCACCATGCTTGGGATGTGGTATTCACAACCTGTGTATTGAGTCCTGTCATTGACATAGTCAACTAAATTCAGATAGATTTTATATGTTTGAAGTAAATCGTATCAAAATGAAAATGTGTATTGAGATTTTCTAAATTCAGATAGATTTTACAGAATGAATACCGATGACAGAATGAATACCACCAAAATCACTTCAAGTTGTATTATAATAGACAATCAATCAATCAATCAATCAATCAATAAATAAATAAATAAATAAATAAATAGCATCTAGTATATACAATTTGACATAAAACATTATGTACAATAAGAAACATACATATGATAGATGCAATTAATACACCCAATCCTCATATTTGATGAAATAGAAAAATTACAGAATTCAAATAATAAAAAGAATTACCAAAATGAATTACAGATCACTTAAAAATAATGACATTATTAGGTCTCAGGAAATAGTCTTCTCCTGTAGAAAAAATATGTCCAAAAGTGGAGGAAAAAACTAATAAAAAGAATTTGTTCGCTTTACTCACAGTAACAATATCAATAGATGTAACAAGGTATCGATATCATTAGTAGAAAAGAAGACATATAATTGACTGAATTGAAAAATCTATTTTGATACATCGAACATTAGTACCTTCAGGGAAGAATCAATGAAATTAAATTTCAATTAGGCCAGCAGCTGAATTTAAATAGAAGTAGATAGCAGCAAAGAAGTGAGATTTAACACTTTATTGAAACAGAACAAGAATGAAATAGATACAAATGTTAGTGCCTCATTATACATATACATTGGCAGTACAATAAATCATTCATCAAGCAATCAAATTCAAAATTTATTAGGACAAGCTCTAATTATTCCTCAACTTTGAGGGTGTGGCCTGACTGATAGTCTAACACGCAACCGTCCCCTCCAAGCTATTCTGTCATTTGCTTCTATTTGACCCATATCCATACGTGCTAAGTATTTCTGTAATTTCTCGCCACCCCCTTCATGCATACAACACATAGGCATTCTACACAGTTGTGTAACATGCTGAAGTGTTACCCAGAGACCAGGCATTTGGTTTTGCTCATGTTTAGTCACAGTCCCTTGACTTCCATACCTGTCTTCCATAAATTCACGTTATCTGATAGCTTTTCAACGGATCATTTAGCTATAATGACAAGATCATCACGCAATAATAGTTCCTAAGGGCAACCAATTCGGAAGTTCAGAGAGATAGGGGACTAGGGGTGGGGGCTTCCAGGACTATGGTAAATAGCAGTGGACTAAGACCAGAAACCTGGTGTACCCCAACAACAACATTAAATACCTCACTGTAGTTTTCTCTACCACAAACATGGCCATGCATTGGCTTACATTCACTGATCTATCTTTACAAGCCATTCTTACACACCTAAAACACATAACCCACCATATGACTTGTCTAGGAACACAATCGAATACCTTCTATAAGTGCACAAAGGACATATACAGGGGGTTGGTGGGTGTTTAGAATTTCTTCTCTGCTTGATGAGCAAAATAAGTGGCATTCGCCATCCCTCTTCCAGGCACAAATCCAAATTGCATATAGTCTATCTATCCTCTTTCTTACCAGTTGTTCTGCCACTCTCTCTCTTTCCAGAATTTCCATCACTTGATGATCAACTTGAGCCCTCTACTCGGTGATTTCTCCTCTCCAGCACATCATCTTTTGTTTTTGTATCGGATAAATATAAAGCTTTCTCCCCACTCAGATTGTATTCGACCTTCACAAGCTATCTCTCCAATCAGGTAGTGAAAACGTCGGGCACCAGCAGATTTTAGCATTTCTGCAGCTGAACCTGACGGACCAGCAGCCTTCCCCATTCCCATCTTTGAGAAAACCTTGGATCTCCAGGGTGATTTGGATGCTGGAACCTTCAATGGGGGGAGGGGGTGTAGTTTTCAAAATTCCTGGGAAATTAGTTCAAAGTGTTGCTTCTAAGCTATTTTTACGCCTCTTCATCCATTCAAAAGGCACTGTCACCGCTTTTCATAGATTTTCCCACACTTAAGTCCCTGCTTTTCACAGCTTGTCTGTTTGGCTATCTTGTCAGCAGTCTTTGGACCAGCGTTCACTAGAGCAACTTTCTGAGCATAGTTTCTGGCAACAAACACAGCATGTCTTGCATTGACCTTTGGCACATTTCATGCTTCTCTGCTAGTAGCACCTCCATATTTCCAAGCTTTATAGAGTTCTCTATTCTCTTGTATTGCACTTTCGTCCCACCACCATGTTCCTTTGATTAATAGTACTTCTATGATATATTACACCACACACATGCACAGCGAGTTCAAGTAAACTGTCTATTAGTTGTCTCTTAATGTCTTCCACGTTTCTTCAACCCCAGTACTGTATGTGTCATGGACATTAGCAATAAAGATTCAGCGAACTCTCCATTGATATGCTTTATGTATTGTATTAGTTAAAAAGTAGATTATTACATACTCAAAAATGAATTGTCAGTTTTATTTGAAAAAAATGATGCTGATTTACCCGCGGTAAAAATAAGAAAAAAATATATCATACATTAGAAAGAAAATGTTTCTCATGAAGATATTGTAAAAATGAATAATACACTATAATGTATTTGCCTGGCCCTCTTCCCATAATCAAATGGTTGGTGACTTACAGTGCAGTTTCAATATTGCGTTAGCACATTTAACCAGTATTTTGTAATCCATTAATATGTTAAAACGTTCCCCTCATCTTTAGAACAATAAAACGTTTGATAAGGATTATTCTTTTTCAATACTTCATCAATACTAATTCAATATTACATCATCACTAAGCTATACGGTTTAAAATAATTACTAGCGAATAAGTACAAAAAAGGGATAGGATATCAGCAAGTTTTGTGGCATCCGCATTTACAGGCATCTGTTGTGTTGATATTTAATATATATGTTTAGGTCCTTACTAGTTAAAGTCTGCAATATCATCAAATGACTTTCCTAATTGAAGTGAAACCTAGCATCTTCACATGTGTTTGATGTTGTGTTGATATTTTAGAGTTTCTGTTTTGTCAGGATGTTCAATGCTCACGTAAGCCAAAGTGGGAATGAAAGCGTGTGTGCTTGTAGAAGAGTTAGGAGGTCTCGGGAGGGGGGGGGATGTGATTATTTGCATTTCTCAATGTTTTATATATTTGTTTTTCTACAGGTGTTTTGATGGATTGCATAGTAGATTTCATTTTTTAGTCATTTTAATAGTGCATTGATCATTGGCACTGTGCAAAGCGCATTCATATTCATCACTGCACTCCCCCCTTTTACTACAAGCAGTAAGCTGATACGGCTACAAAGGCTATTGATCATTATCTTTAATTGACAAATTAGATAATCAGTTATGACACCACAAGGTTTTACGTTCGAATTTTGCCAATTAGATAGTGCCAGAGAGATATTTAGTGTAAACATTTTGCATTTTATTGTCTGCGTTAGTTTTTTTTTTTTTTTTTTTTTTTTTCAAACTTGGTATATCGTCCAAATACCCAGTAAAATGACATTCACTACACGTTGACATGTAATATACATATCAGTTGTTATCATGCTCCATAATTGCCTAAAAACCATAGACCTTGTATCATTCATGTTCGAAGTGACCCTATATGGATTCATACCAGGCATGTCCTATATTATCCAGGTATTGAATACGCCTTAGCATGCCTTACGTGCATACTTATTTTGAATGAAGGCACTCTTGCAGATGACAGAACTAAAGACATGGAAGTACATCAAGTAAAATAAAGTTTTGTGCATTATGATAAAATGTAAGGTTCTTGTTCATTGTATTAAGGCCCCCGCTGACCAGGGTGAGATGACTCAGCATTTATACCAGTTCATTGGCATCCTTGCCACTTATATCTATCTCGACTCCATGGAGAGGATACAGCATATCACTACAATAGTGCAGACGTGCTTTGAAATCAACATTAGCGTTCACTTGCTTGACGTGTACATATCTAATGAACAAGTACCATGAAGAGGTGTGCAAATGTTTGTGGACGAGTTTGCTCAATATTCATCACAAGAACCGGAATTCGAACTCATGACCTTATGATCACCAATCAATCTCCCTATCCACTTGGCCAAAGAAGCACATAAATACATACTATAACACACGATAACAGGCGATAGATAATGTACAAGATGTCTAAACACAATTGGTGATAAATGCAATATATGTGATAAAAACGTCATATTTGTATACAGGGGTCATGCAATATAATAGTCATATCCAGCTCGTCTATGGCTATGCATGTGCACTATACAACATGGCGTTGCTAGCACTAACATGATACATTGTATACTCTATGTGTCCGTTTGTGGAATTTTGCCATTTAAAGTGTGCTTCCCAAAAACATTTTAATCTTATTGTCTAGTATTTTCTGCAGAAGTTTAAATATTGATTGAAATATAATGGCCAAACCTGGTTCATTCCTTAATAAGTGTTTATATATCTAGTGACCATAATCTGTGTCCCGTTTTGGCAATTTGCCAATGACAGTGTGCCTTCCAGAAACCGTTTATGAACATCAATCAAGTTGGTGTCAGCGACATCATGCTCTTTGAGGACTTATGATCTAGTCATGCCATAGTGTTGTTGTTTTACATTTTTCAATGAATGAGGGTGACTTCAAATATGGTCACACTGTAATTATTCATGTGCAAGAATAATTAGATAAAAATGCTCAGAGAGTACAGTTGCTCTATAATAATAGTGACTCATGGGCCATAAATAGGTTTACGTTGCAATTAGAACATTAAAACAGGAAAAGGTCTTAATTGGTCTTTGATTCAACCTATATATATATATATATATGCCCTTAATATTTTAACAAGGTTGAAGCATAATCTATTTAAGGTGTGCACTTTTTATTTTTATTTAGGGAAGTCGTTAACTACATCAAAATCATGAGTACTGATATTTGATATTTTTCTGGTGGGCCAGTGGTTTATACATATGATCTGTGAGCACTTTTGATTGAATATAATTATTGTGTCAAATTTGACAGTCCTGTATTATACGGTATTGAAACTATATAGGAAAAATAGAAATATTGCTTTACAATGGTTGTTTGGAAAGCAAACATTAATTGGCAAAGTGCCAAAATTGATACAGTAGATGTTCACTAAGGATTGTGTGTCATGTGTGTCATTAGTATTGGTTTAACCCTCATCAGTACATGAGAGGTCCGTTCGGTCACTAGCGGTATACTTTTTGTGATATATATTTATCCGCTGAGTATTTCTTCTTTTTCCTTTTAAGTAGTTGGCACCTGATATCTGAAGAGTATTTGATTTTGTAAAATATTAGGACGTACATAACGAACTGTTTGATTTGGGGTCTGCACGGACCCCACACCCATTGAGAAATCGAAAGTGTAGGGTGTACTGATTTTTTTTCTGACCAGAGACCTTTTAGGAATTTTTCACCTCATATATTGCTATTATTATGAGGGAACAGTATTCTATTAGGCTAAAAAGTTACATATTAGAATAATTATATGCTAAACGCATAATTCTTTCTTTGTTATGATCATCTTACACAGTCAGAATTATCATATGAATGTATGTGTATCACAGAAAGATCATGGATTCAAAAGAAAACTACATGAAATGATTGGGGTCCAATTGAACCTCTATTGTACTTTTTATGATGTTTTGGTTAATGAACTGTTGCAGGTTTAAATAAACCAATGAACATCACATAAATTAAAATTAAATGTATGTGGACCAATGGTTGAGAACATTACGTTTATTGCTGCAAAACACATTCCAATTGCAGAAGCCAATGATTTGTCAAAAAAGATAGAATGGTGAGAAAATAGCCAGTGAAAACAGGATAAGAATAATAAAATGAATTTGGTCCAATTACTGATGTGCCAGGGGTCTTAATAAAGTACATAATGGCCAATGGGTAAGGAGAGCACTATTATGCTTTATTATATTTTTGCCACACAATTTTGTCCAATCGCGATCTGAATCAACCTAACCAATCACAAATGGCAATTAGTGAAATTGTGTGATTAGATAGGTATAATGGTAAGCATGTGTTATACTGATCAAATGATTTAGGATAACATGCTTTAATATGTTTATCTTAATGGTTGTTATCAAAATATATGATGTGAAACCCACTTGGTGCATGCTTTTATGCAGGATTTTTGTAACTAGTGGCAAGTCATCCGATATTGAGGACACGTTTGTCATGGTGTTGACTCATGCTGAACAAAAATTTGTAGACCATGTAATTTGAAATAAATTGTGTGTAAAGAAAAGCCAGAACAAATTGAAATAAAAGATGTGCAGTACATTTATAGAAAATGCTGCATATTTTTAATTTCTTTGTCACATTAATAATCTGAGAGCAGCGTTTTTTTTTGTCCTCCTTCTAAAGAATCAGACTGAAGACGTAAATAACGTAGTCTAAATGTGGGGGTTTATAGTCGCGATACAAGTCTTGTTCTACTGAGTGTGGATTGTAGAAATGTAAACGTTAAAATGTAATAGTAATAGAATACAAAAATACATGTTCAAATCCATAGTGTTCATTTCCTTGCATAGTTTTGGAGCTGATCTCACGAAATACATTTTACCTGGAAAATGTGGTATTAACAATTCACTGCAAGAGTGTGTCACCAATTGAATGGAAACTAGATCAAAAGTGCTCAGAGAGCAAAGTGACACTAGAATAACGTCGACTCATGGGCAATGAGGATGTTTACTTTAAATAGCAGACGTGCTTACTAATCAGGAAAGTGTGGTTTTACATTCTCACAAAGTTGAAGCTTACTCATATTTAAGATATGGGCTTTTATGCAAATGTGCTTCTTTCTATGTGATAACAATCCACGTACAAATTCTGTTTGGGTTGAATGCATTTACTGCAGTGCTATGAAGCATAGCAACTGTACTGTTATTCTAGCGATGATGTGCTCTCTTGGCACTTTTTTATCAAATATAACCATTGTACCAAGTTTGATGGTCGTGTTTCAATCGGTGGTAAAACAATCGGGGTAAAAAATAAAACATTATCTTAAAATAGCTCTCTGGTAGGCAAATTGCCAAAAACTGAACATAGGTGAAATTCCCTAGGCATGTTAGTAAAATGTCGAAGATGGACCACCAATGGCCATGCAGAAGGCACACTTAAATTTGCATAGCGCCCAAAATTGAATAACTTTGCAGGTGTCGCGTCACACAACATGGTTGTGTAAAGCTTGAATAAAAACATCTCATTAGTAAACACTCTAGCTTGTCCAGAAACATACTGGTTGGTTGGTTGGTTGGTTACAAACGAAACAGACACAAAGCTGTGCTGAAACGACGCAATGAAACGGATGCATCATTTACAAATATGTACGTAGTTTTTCCTTCAAAATGTTCATCCTAAGTCTGTACATGCAATCCAAACGATATGATCTTATCGACATCAAATATGGCATTGGTGGTCACTTCACAACCACTAACTGAGTAAATTATGGTGGTTTAAATGAACATGGACGGAAAGGACAGGGGCTGAAGAGAATTGCAAAGACTTAAAATTCCAAACATACACTCCCACAATCACTGCATGTTTGTGTTGGGAGTTTAAACGCATAGTCACTAAAATTGTCTCCTTTTGCAGTATAATAATTAGGTCACATAGGCTTACTGCATACATGTACATGTTTGCAAACTGTGGCCTTCATTCCAAGATCAGAGGTCAAAATGAAAGGGAGTGTCAGTCTAGAAAGCCATATCGCAGTGCGGACCGGTAACAGCATCTACATGCTCCTACTGTGTGATGTACATTAGACTCATGACACTTCATGAAATAGAAATCGCATTTTGATTTTGAAATAGATGTAGCTTTTTCTGTGCAACTAACTTTAATCTGTTATCTCATATAAATGTCAGTAAAATGTTCACGACTTCAAATTGTATGGGGAAAATTGTGAAAAAAAAATGTTTGCATTCCAGTATATCTAGAAAAAAAACTAATTATATGTGAAAAAACACATGCCCTACTTGAATATCTAAAGACGGGCCCCTTAGATACAGCGTGAATTATTTCAGTATGGCATTTAGACAATCTAATTTACTCTGTATCTATGAAAGCCCCATGGTGACATCAATTTCATACTATACGTCGCATTTATTTTTTATTCAATGATTTTCTGTGAACAATAGCTAAATAGGACACTTCCCAATTCATGCTTCACAGTTCACACGTTACAGTTTGTACATCACAGTTCACATTTTACAGTTCATACTTCATACTCCACAATTCACACTTCACATTCATTTTATCTTCAAACTGTGTAACGCATTTCAATGTAGATTTCAGCCACACCTTCTTAGTGATGACAGCTGATTTTTATTTGGCTGTTAACAGTTCAAGGCCAGTTATTTTGTATTAGTTGAGTTGTCCACAAGTATTACTTAATTTCTTTTATTATGATACTCTCATATACGGGCTGTTATAAAAAGACATCAGTGCCATTTTCTCCTTATTTTGTTGTTCGAACAGTTTCCTATTTTTCTCAACAAACCCAATAAATCCAGTATTTAATAGTCTAGGCTTCATTCCACTTTAATACCTTCATTGTGCTTTTATGCATTTGAATGCTTTTACTGGGTGTACATGTGGTGGGTGTGGGTGTCATAGCTGCAGTATAGGCCTATATATTTGGTGTTGCAAACCTTCATACTCTCGGCAGTCGTCTTCAGGACAGTTTTTGTGCAGACATTGATTGATATGAAGCGATCAGCAGTGATGAGAAGCATCATCACCTGCAAGATGGCTACCGAGGTACTGCAGGTAACGTACACCACCTTCACTTGTATGTCATTCTACAATCATATTAATGCGATAGATAAAAGTTGTGAAAGTCTGTAGAAGAAATCATTCTTCGGTAATCTAACCCAGAGGAAGATAATTTCCATTTGTCTGCAATATGACACCGTTATAATAGTCAATACATCCATTATTTCAGCATAAGAGCATCATAAAACGAATGTAAGGTATAGCAAAAAATATATAGTACAGTATAGCAGTACTTGAATACAACTGAACTAATATAAAATAACTGGCCTTGAACTGTTAACAGAAACATAGAAATCACCTGTCATCACTCCGGTGTTGCTGAATTCAGCATTGAAATCTGAGTTACACAGTGTAAGGTATGAACTCTGAACTATGAAGTATGAACTGTGAAGTATAAATTGTGAAATGTGAACTGTGAAGTGTCACCTGGGACTGCTGTTCAAAGACAAATCCGTAGTGAAAAAATAAATGTAAAGCGTGATGGGTTTTCATATCATTCACATATGGCAATGTCACTGTATAACGGAGCTAAACGTTACCCAGAAAAACCTGTCGACATCAATGTAGACAGAATGGCATGGAAAGAAGCTGTATCAGGATCAACTCCCAATACTGCTCACCATTCCCTGCCGCAAATGTACAAGAAAATTCTTATCAAATATTGAACCCATCTGTCTCTAGCACACCCATCAGCTGAGAGCAGTGAGTCTGTCAAATTGAGAGACAAACAATACCATATGATTTTACCTTGCCATGGCCCCAAAATTGTTTGGTATATAAAACACTTAATATGAAAGGGATGTCAGTTTATGGTAGAAGTGTTTGGGTTGATCATGTCAAGCTATATGGAAATGTTTTTCAGTGTTTCTAACTGTGTTTTGAATTATTTCTTCATACAATACATCTGGCTGTCGTTGTTTACATTTTGTATCAATACCTGATGTGGTCCGTCAGATTACAGCATTGTTGGCAAATAAAGTTATAAAAAGTTTATAAAATGGAAATCTGATCTAGTTCTAAATACTATTGGCATTGTACAATTTTGCGTTCTTTTCCTTTTTGCCATTTCAATAGTCTATTTTACGCGTACAGAGTTTATATTTAAGATTAAATGCTTTCAGAAACAAAAGAAACATTTATCATGCATACTATAGTGTGTTTATCTTTTATAAACGATCTATATGTGTATCTATGACACCAGTGCACTCATTAACCTGACCTTGGTTCTAGCCCCAGGATCCTGACCCATGCAAAACACAAACATCTTCCAACGGTGAGCTACATTTTGGAGCGGGATTTCTCACTTGTGACTTTGTCCGCGCTGTGCTAACACGCAGATTTTTGCTCTCATATACTGCCTTGCTATATGCCTTTATTGCCTAAACAATAAAATATAAAACACAACATGGAATTGGAACTTGCAGAAAAGATTTAAGAACATGAACTAAAGCAGGATATGGTAAATCTGTAGTTGGGAAAGCGATTTGACTGACTGTGGATACCATAAAAAGGGATTTTATGAAAGAGATTTCGCCAGGCCAAGTCACTCTTTTGCGACAACCTGTGGCTATCTTGAAACCACCCCACCACTGCAGTCAATGCCCCAACCTCCAGAAATACAGCTGGAGACTCAACTGAAGACACAGAAATTCCACCGACACCACCTGGCATCAACACATCACAAGCAGCCAACACCTCAGCCATCACAGATCTGTTGACAGCATGGTCAGCAGCACTAGGCCTACAGCAGCAGCCAACAGGTACCAGCAAATCGAACCCCACTGACCCAGTTGGGTTTGTCCAAGGACCCAACAGTAGTAAGAAGCTTCGAAAGCTGATCGACTATGTAAATTACCACACTAATGTAGACCCCACATGTGAAGAAGGCTCCACAGTGTCCAAAGGTGGCATGGTGTTTGCTGTTGCTAGGGGAAAGAAGATCCAAAGGGACAAAATTATTGTCAGCCAGTACATGGAGGGGTACAGTACACGTCTTCCGTGAAATGATCACAGATGATAACGTGTCAATTGGCCAGGTAACAGATGAAGCAAATTATCTGATACAGATACATGTAGCCTGTTTTTTCTCAATCTATGAAGTGGCAATCAGTGCTGAATTATGATGCAATTTATCGCAGTGAACAGGCTCAAGTCTTCGCGTGCGCACATCAAGCCCCTTTTAATGCAAAGCCAGTTGACGTCACTGAAACCTTTCATTGCCAGCAAGAACTCAAAGCGCCCAATAGACTCGGTTAGCAATCCTCGAACGGGAGGTGTGCGGGAGGTTTAGTTGTGTTCATTGTTGGCAGATAGTAGGGTGCAGATTCAACCACGCGTAGTCTCTAAACTCTGTTTCGAATACCACTCCAGATATGGGACCCAGCCAGGCTAAAAGAAACTAAGAGCGCCCCAATCTACAACAGCCAGCTATATGCATGATGCCATGTCAATAGCCTTGCTACAGTGGTAAAGACGATTTGGATAAAAAATCTTTTCACCCATGGACTAACATTCAGTTTTCCATTAATAGGCACGCAGTCTCAAAAGATTCCTGTGCAAAAGGAAAAAAATCACTTCAGTCACTATCAATTCAGCCACCACGTAGAAAGCAGATTGAGAGAAGAAGTTGAGGACGGGAACTATAAAGTATGCAGGAAAAGTCAGGTGACCTTCATATTCCCTCTATCTGTGGTGCAAAAACCTGATGGTAACGTACACCTTATCCATGATCTAAGTTGCCCAAAAACAATAGCCTGAATGACTACGGAATCCTGCAAATGTAAGGATATTAATGTTGCTTTAAAAAGCTTTTGCCTGGTAGTTCGATGGCAATATTTGACTTAAAGTGAGCATACAGATGTGTGCCAATACATAAAGACCACAAAACCCGGACTGGCTTGCAGTGGACGTTTCAGGGATACACGGAGCCCACACATAGACACCTACTTTTGTTTCAGTGCAGTCAATCACCAGCGCATTTTAATTGCATATAACACAAAGATGGTGAAAGGAAAGGGGTCGAACTGTGCAATATACTTAGACGACTACCTCCTAAGCGACCACCCCTTCGCCTTAGTCTTACAAACGCTGCTAAGATCACTCGGATTTAGAGTAAATTATAAAAAAAAGCTACAGACCCCACTCAAAGCATTGTCTTCCTAGGTTACCATATAGACACAGTAAAATGTATATCAACCAGGCAAAGCTCAATGAGATATGGCATAACATTCATCAAACGTTGCGTGAGAAACAGATATCAAGGAAACAGCTAGACAGACTGAATGGCTAACTTATCTAGGGCTGTAATGTCATTCCATATGGTCGAGCCTACATGTCTTCACTATATGCCGCCCTGAGCTGCGTAAAATGTGACAACCACAAAGTCCTGCTTAACACAAACCAGGTCACCGACCTCTTATGGTGGCAAAGTTGCCGAGCCTGCCTATCGCTGCCAAATAGGGCACCAGCCCAAGTACCATGGCCACATACTCGACCGATGTCTCCAATGTCGCTTGCGGAGTCTTCTGCCACGACCCCAGTGACTGGTGCTACGCCAACTGATTACTAGATAACCCAGAATATGCAAATTGTCACATTAACGTGAAAGAATTCGCAGCGATTAAATTAGCACTGGAAAAGTTGAGTGCTGAACTCCATGACTGCCATGTAATATTTTATACTGATAACATTGCAACCAATTTTTGGATCACCAGATTTAATGGTAGATATGGTGCCGCCTCAAGGATACTTAGAGAGATAGCCCAACTATCGAGAAAGTTTAACCTCACAATATGGTGCTGCTACATCCCTGGGGTTCTTAATGAAGTTCTGGACTATCAGCAGACTTCACAAGCCTGGCCACCTGCTGAGACTTTTGTCATTGTTAGGCGAAAGGAACTGCCCACCTCATATTCTGCGACATCACATATCAATCCAAGCAGTTCTCTTTTTGCTGCCTCACATAGACAAAATAAGGTGTTCATTCTAATGCCTGAGTACATTCTACAATATACTGTATATGGATTGGGGGTTTCAATGTAAACTAATTCGTAAATGTAGTTTCCATTATCAAACATTGTATTTACTATTACTATTGGTTTGTCATGTTTTATCATGATTTGTTTATTATTATTTATTATTTATTATGTGTTTTTCCTGTATTTATTCTAGCTAGACTGGTTGAAAATTTTGTAATAAATTGATTGGGCCAGCACTGTCATTAATTCAAACATTTAGTGAGCAAAATACGTGTTGTGTATGTCTTTCAGTAGTACCAATTCTGGTGGAAATGTGTTAAAGATGAAAATTAAAATCCCACACATGACAATTTTAACAGATGTACATATATTAAATTGGTGCTTTCTTTAACATTGTTGTTGTTCACTACATTTATAGAAATCTAATGGAGGGAGGAAAATGTAAGAGTCCACGTCCAAAGGGTGGTGATGGGTTCTGTGCAATGGTTTGTCACGACAAAATCATTTATATACATGATTCTTTACATCACAACACATTTTTTTTCACTTACATTGACAGTTTCACCAACTATCTGTTGGCATCGTCGGAATGACACTTCTGCGCATGACAGGAGGTCAGTCCTGCCGATCCCCGCCGAGAACCGGATCGTAAACTCGTGAGAGTTGGTGGCCCCCCTCGTCACGGTTCATGACCTGCCTGTACGTTCGGATATGCACTACCTCTTTGATTGTCCTTGTCTTCCAGTCACTCTCCCTGTCTATTACACTTGCACCTTCCCAGTCTATATCGTGATTGTGTTGGTTCACGTGGTCCGTGGTAGCACTTTTGTTAATAAGTTCCGTCAGAGATTCCTTCTTTGTGGCTCTAGTAAATGCTCCTTTCTTATTCACTTCTACATCTTTCAAATGTTCTTTCATCCTTGTCCCAAACTTTCTTCCTGTTTCCCCAATGTACATTTGACCACATGATTTACATGGAATTTTGTACACTATTTCACTCTTGTCCAACTTATCCACTCTCACGAGTTTACGATCCGGTTCTCGGCGGGGATCGGCGGGACTGACCTCCTGTCATGCGCAGAAGTGTCATTCCGACGATGCCAACAGATAAATGGTGAAACTGTCAATGTAAGTGAAAAAAATGTGTTGTGATCTAAAGAATCATGTATATAAATACCTATTACCAACACAATGAACACGTTCAAGAAGAATACAAAATCATGTTTCAAAATATAAGATATATTTCATAAATGTAGAATATAGACTGTCAAATGCAATTTACCATACTGCCCATGATACCTGCACCTACATACCGGTTCAAAATATAATGTCTAAAACCGATTCATGTTTTCTTGAATTACCAATGGAAAGAAGATATTGCAGGAGCAATCTACATTTTGGTGAGGTGTTCCATCCAATGCAGTGCCAATGCATTCGTGCCTAGCAACCTCATAATATACAAATATATTGAGTGCACTTACATGCGTTTCTCACCATAATATAGTTTAATACATAAAAATAAATACAGTTTCAATTGTGTAATATCACATTGTTTGAAATTAAACTTGAATAGTCTTCAACAATTATATTTTAAGAAATAAATATTTTCAATAAATGTTCTCCCTAACAATCTGTCTTTTTGTATCCTTCAAATAAAAATAATAGAAGACTTCCTGCTTACAAATTGGTATGTCAAACATATCCAAAGCTAAGTATTATCAATAGCATGGGACTCCCTGCTTAAATAATGATAAGCCAAACACGCCCAAATTAAAATGAGAAGCAGAAATCATTGGTTTTGAAAGTATGATGTGTGCTAGGTTGTCATCATTAAACATGGACTGTAACTATACCAGCTTGGGAGACTTTGAGTAAAACATAATAAATGTCTGGCTGTCTTACAGTAGATGTAAACAGGAGCTGTCCTCTGATAGTAACTAGTGTTGGGCCTGTTTTACGTACCAATATGTAAGGAGAAGGACCTACCCTCTCCATAATAATAAACCTTTGGACCTGTTTGACTTACCACTTTGTAAACAGGTCTTTTTAACAGATATTGAACTACTACTTTCGATTGCCTGGCTGCTGCTGGCATAGGCAGATCCAGGGGGCACAGGGGGTGCGAGCCCTTCTTTTCCCACCAAAATATTTTATTTTCATAGTTTTTGGCATGTCAACTCATCCATCGATTGTGCATACGAAATCCCTTAAATGCGCCACCCCCCTCTCCTTTTCCAAAAACCTGGATCTATCATGAGCTGGTATTCTTTGTAGTTGTCCTGTTTATCTATCCGTTCATATTTATAAAGAGTTATTTTTTGTAATACTATCTTGCAATTATTGTGTTGAATTGAAGATAACTTTTCTTCAAGGTGTTCACAGTAGACATTACAGTTTAGTTACAATGTACCTTTACGTGATACATTACTAGTATACGTCATGATTATAGTTTCTATCTATATGTCATACTTGCAATGACTTACGTATTAACCAGAACACACATCACATTTCGTTTGCTTAGATCTACATGTCGCAGCTTGGTTTTTCTAGGGTTTATCTCTTTTAAATAGGTAGTGTTGTGTGTGGTGTACGGATTTGCAATATTTAGAAGACATAAGTTATATCGAACTTTTTTTTACATAAATAGTTTGTTTCTGCACAAAAATAGTTTGTGACATGTTGCCTGTTGGGCAAAATAGATATAGTTTATAAGACCAACAAATTTGTTGTTCAATATGACTATGAATATGAAAAAATATTTGTATCCTTACAAAACATACACTTTATAATACAATCCTGACATGTTGCAGTACAGTAAATCTATGACTATGAATATTATATCCTTACAAAACATACACTTTATAATACATTACAGTACAGTACAGTACAGTACAGTACAGTACAGTACAGTACAGTACAGTATTGTACGGTACAGTACAGTACAATACAATACAATACAATATATAATCTACGCTATAGAACATAGCCTTAACGAACATTAATAATTATTTAGTTTTTACATACACAATTACAAATACATACATAGGAGACATAAGTTATATTCTTTTATTTACACACAATCCTAACATGTTGCCTGTTGAAGACTGTTGGTATTAGAATAATACTTTTGCTACATGAATAATTTTATTAAAAGACTAAGTATGTGTGAGATGTATGCATATAATATTAATGAAGTGAGACTACAAATGTGAATGAATGAACTGTTGGTGAAATGAGGCTACAAACGAGAATGAATGGACTGTTACATATACATGTTATATCATTCTCACTTTCCTACCGTGACCCATATTTGTGTCCATTATTGATAAAACTGGACCCCAGGGTCCCAGGCTTTTTTCTCTCTACAGATCACATGATTATAGCTACTGCTCAAATTCGGTAAGCACTAAGTGTGACCGTTCGGTGGTCAATTATTATGGACCAAATTGGTCCATATTCTAATTGTAATCCCTATTAAAATAACAACGGCCGTAGCACAATAACGCTTATAGCACAGAATTACCGGCAAAACAGAATGGAACGCGGCCAACTTCAACTTATATATATGAACTTATATATATTCAACAATATATATTACCAGACCTTGAGCAAAATATGTTCTTTCTTGAAGCAATGTGTTCCGCGTTAAAGCCGTGAGTGTAACACCTACTAACTTGTGAGTTACCCCAAACAGCTATGGAGTCACCATCTGTCGATTCAAACGTTTTCCTGTTCATGAATTATACTTCTGATACTAAAATTAATGGTAACATTTGCTGCTGGGGCAACTCCAACAAACTTGGATATTGCGAGCTACATGGCGACAATTTTAAAACCTGAGCCCATTGAAGAGTTTGATATGTGTTAATTGAATATAAGCAATCAAACTATACATAACTAGTGTGGGAACATATCTATTAATGTAGAAAGGTAGAAATGAAAAGTGTCCACATAACCCCCCTGTTAGAGTGAACACGCGGAACGCGGAGTCCGCACGCCCTACGTGTGAGAACACCGTCCAAGAGCTAGGGCTAAAAGAATTGAGAGAAAATGTCCACTCCTGGCGGAGGAAAAGTGACGCCGCAGGCGAAATTGTAATATGATGCACCGCAGGGCACCAACAAGCGTCGACTGTGGCGTGAGCACGGAGGCAGACGAAGTCTGCACCATTCTTGGCGCAAATAGGTCTTACGGCATACACCGACGTACAGCGGAGGTGAACGACGTTCATTTTATGTGGGACGGAAGCAGACGGAATCCGTCGTGGCCAAATACGGCTTCATGCGGCGACCAGCGAACTCAAAAAGATCAAAGGAAATTTAATAAATAATCCCCCTCCGCGTGGAGTTGTCACACGGCGTTCCACTTCTACAGAGAAGTGGAGGATCTCAAAATTTTGCTCGCGGAGGTGATGCGGAGGTAGAACGGAGCCTGCACGGAGCCCGCAAGAGTCTGCTGGGTGACGCGTCAGAGTCATCCAACGCCATCGACCCTAATTTACACTGAAAGGGTTAATTTCCCAATTTTTCATCTTTTTTTACTGACTGTCATTTTTTCGACTAAAAATTGACGCTGAGTCGTCACTCTAACCTTAAATGTGAGTATCTTCATGCAGTTGTTATTACAAAGAAAAGTTTAAACCTATAAAAAATTGTACATGATACTTAACGGAAACAATGGAAAACGAGAGACAATGGAAAACGAAAAGTGTCCACGTTCAACAGGTACTAGGTGTCCTTAAAAATGGGGCATCTACATATGTAACAGGTTATACGTATTTGCTTTGGGGACTGGTCTTTACTTTCATTATGGTACGTACTACTCACACACTTTCGGTTGTGGCCTGATATAGTAACATTTTCTCTGTGTGTTATACAGTAAAAACTGCCTGTATGTGCTGATGACATAATATGGCAATGATAATTAATATGACATCCCATAGTTAGGAATTCATTTACCAACGCACTCAGTGACCTCTTACAAATTGCATTACATTAAAAGTCAATAGGTACACCGTCAAATGGATTTTCCCATTCATTGGGTTGTCAAAATGGAATGTTCCAGAAAAAGATCACTTGCTTCAATGTGTCATTTGTTCACGTTTTAATCATTTTCTAAAATACCAGAGATAAGAGTTGTGGGAACAGACGAATATCACGACCAATTGAAAATGGAAATGTGTCTAGTTACAGTGGTCAATAGATTTCAATCTTTACATATACGTAATCTGTTGAATATAGAAGAGATATTTAAATATGATCACCAAACGATAATTTGTTGGAATGCAGCATACGTATATAGGGATGGATTACTGAAGTGTTATTTACAAATGTATGTATTGCACAAATGCATCTTTTTGGTTATCTCTGTGCTTGTTCAACACGAATGGAATAGGTCCTAGAAATAATTATAGCGGAGAAATATATAATGGAATACAAAAATTTGCTAAAATTGGCTATATATGTGTAATTAATTGGTAACCGATTGCTCCTCAACTGGATTTCAAAGACCGCCTGGTTTATGGTTATCAGTAAAGCAGGTTTGATCATAAAGTCTGACATTATGACCAAGGTTAAGTTTTTGCTGTAAAACAGTCTGTGTTGAAAGGCCTCTTTAATATTGCATAATTTTATTGCCAGGCCATAAGTCATATAACAATATGGAGGGTCATAAAACTGGTTTGTTTGGACTTACCGACCTGCTAACTCTATTCCTTGTGCCTTTTTTGGTTTATTTCTGAACTAGATTGTGTGTGATAAGCTTTACCCTCATGGATATCGGATATAAAATGTAAGCACATAGTTTGGATAACGTTGGAAACGTAATGCACGATCTGCTGCCAGTAAGTATTGTATTTATATTACATTAATTGTTTATTAATATAATGTAACATATATTCATTTAAATGGTTTTATGTGCACGCAATTATTAGTGTAATTGAATTGGCCTTATTGACACAAATCGACCATAGAATTCCATCTAACTTGCATATAATAACTACATGATCGGTGATATGATGAAAAGAGCAGTTGGTCCTGGTCTATTATGAAACGATATGCTATGCCATACCAATACCAATATAATGGCAGTAAGATCATTTAAGTGGACAATACAAAGGTCTGTCTTAACTCATCAAATCTATATGAGTAGTACGTTCATGTAGAAGCTCCCTTATGTTCTCCACACAACCACTGGCAGATCCAGGTTTTTGGAAAGGTGGGAGGGGATACACACTTAAGGTATCTCATGGATTTCATACACGTGATAGCGGGCATGCCAAAGACTCCATGAAAATTGAATATTTTGATGTGAAAAGGGAGGTGTGTGCGCGCCCAGCCTCTCAATCTGCCTATGGCAACCATCCATCCCTCTCTGCCACCAGCATTAACCCATTTACATGACCTACTCATTTGGCCTGTGGTCTAAGATTGAAAAGTTATGCTTTTCCCCATTGAAAAAATATAATGATATGCCATGGCTTAGTATATACCCCTCCAAATATTCTGCAGTCAAGATCAACGCCAGGGCACAAAGGGATGGTGCATTCATGTTATTGGGGTGGTCTGCACCCATCTTTAAATCGCTAACAGAACCTTGATCCAAATCCCACTACATTTGAAATGCTAGTGTAATGACTTACGCACGCTACAGTTATCGGTGCCTCAGCAGAGTCTAAGCTACTTATGATTGATGCATTCATGAAATAAGCAAACACATTGAAATAAATCAACATTTGATCTTTTATCACAACAATGTCTGTCCCTTCAATATTACCTTAAATGTGAGTTATCTTCATGAAGAGGTCTTATTACGAAAGGAGTGGATAAAGTCTTAAAATATACACCTATAAAAATAGATGGTCCATAGAGATAGGAATTTGGGTTAGTTTGGATGGAATAAGTAAAACACGTGTAGTCCACCCTAACGGAATGAGCAGCTGTGATTTGCGCTGCATTTAAACTGGTAATACCAGCACAGCCTGTAATACTACCCCAGCAGATATATGCAACATTTAGGTACAAGCATGAAAATTGGCACACAGTTAGGACATACCCGTAGAGAGAGTGTTGGATAATAGGCCATTCCAGATTCTTTTTATGGCCAACATGGACTACAATGGACTTGCAGCAAGACTCCTCTAATTGCAATACTTGCACTCAAGTCAATTACTAATTATTATTATAGGTCTGTGTATAATCCCATTGACAACATGTACGTGTAATAACATTTTAGAGAAAACTGCTACTTGTCCTAAAACAGAATGATTGACAAGATCAATTAGAATACCAGAGAATTCCGTTCTGCCAAGATGGCTGAGTGAACTATTGCACCTCCCTTAGGTGCTTGGTGAATAGGTGCAACATTGGCATGGTCCAGAGTTCGATACCCAGTAAAGGGTATGTCATATTGATATGGAGGAAGAACCCTCTGTGACAAACTAGTAGAATGTTTTGTGTTCTGGCCTTGAAGGCACATAGCCTCAGATGGCAGTCCTCCAACAGATAGGTTTTACCACAATTCATAGGCTTGTGGAACAATCAACCCCACCCCTGGTTTGCCCGAAATTAACTTGAGAGATATTTTAACTTTGATTTATTGACTATTTTGTGATCCACCTTGGTCATTGTTATCATCCCTGGCTATATATCAAAGACTATAACCCCATCTGACTCAGTATGAATGTTCATTTTTCATTGCAACTTAATTTTCTTGTTTCTAACCAGTGTAGGCCAATAGGAATCAAGTTATGTGGCTAATGCAACAGGTCTTGTCAACGTGTTACCATGCAGCCTGTAACCCAATACGTCGTAGATATTCCTCTTTGATTTATGACTTAATTCTTCATAGAGCCATGTTATCACACATACAAAGTTATAACATTGCAATGTATTAGTGAATTTGTATCGGCTACTTGTAATATAGTAGTGAGTTTGTACAGGCTCATGTTAGTGTAGTAGCGCGTCTGTATAGGCTCTTTCTACAACTTAATTGGCACATGTAACTCCGTCGTTTACAGCGGGTGTTCCGTATAGGTTTATAACCGAAAATTTCAGGGACGTGCTTAAAGATCTTTTCTTAAGGGTCATTGCGCCCGTACTCAACTCCACCACCTCCACTCCTGGACACTCCACTGAAACTGTAAAAAATTCTGCACCCCGTCTCATAATTGCAATTGTGGGAAAACCCTCGGTTCTGCACCCCCACCAGCCTCGCTGGTCAGCATGTTGTTCCAGATGGTAGGAAGCTTATGCTAGTATCCTTGCGTGAGATAATGTTAGCCTCGGTGGTCACAATTAGGTGGTGGGAAACCTCCTATACCCTGTTGCATCAGTTTCGCTTACATATAAAGCATCACATTCATCACATGGGCCATTAAAGACGTAAACATGCCCTATCACCTATTCAATTCTGTATCCAAAGGATCTGACGCACGAGGGTATTGTTTCAGATGACGATCACAACTCCACAACTCCACAATCCCAAATAATGAGATTTGGCGTCATCGGTTGTGACAAGCTAGGAGCTCCTGTTGAAATATTAATTTAATTGGTTGCATTATATCATCATACTTCAAATTTAATGTATGCAATGGACATGATCTTCCACAGGACCAGAAAGTCGTCTTGTTCATTATCACTTGAAGATTAGTTCCTTCGCATTTGAAAACAAATGCATTGAATATATTTCATAGATTTATTTACTCTTGTAAGATACTACTAGAAGCCCCAGACGTGATTACTTAATAGCATTCTGTAGCCAGCTGATATATGAGTGGACCAAAATTATGGGGTAGTCTGCAGTGGTCATATGCATTGAGGTGGCAATTGCTGCAGGTCTGTAGTTCGGCATCTGCAGTGTCACTCGAGGCACTTTTAACCACCAATTGTATAATTTAGCATCTGCTGTAAGCTTTGATTTACTCCAATCGCAGAGCATTTTTATGGCCAATTTTATACCAATCAGAGGAGGCAGGAGAGTGATATGTTATAACAATAAAATGTGTGTTGCCATAACAACCAGAAGATTGTTGCTTTCATCTTGTTAATTTATGGTTGGTCAGTATATATCTTTATGATGATGAGATATCTGTCATTGGACAGAATTATATATTATCGGGCCTATATGCAGCAAGCAGCAATGTGTGATCAACCAATTGGCATATAATATCTGCATGTGTGCAGGTGGATGCACATATATAATTATCATTAAACTGCCGGTAGAATATTAGGAATGATGCATCAAACATTACACAGCAGTTTTCCCAACCAGTTTGCATCTGGATGATATGGATCTACTAGGATTCAGCCAAGAATTCGAAACGTTTTTATGTAGATGATTGCTGATTTATTAGAAGTAACCTCCATGTAATAACACAGTGAGTGTCAGTATATGTGCTACCTCACAGGCTGGGACAGTTGGGACAGTACATATGCACATTCCATGTGTAATTACAGTAGAACGTCTCTATCAAAACCCTCTGTGAATGGCCTCAAGTGGTCTCAAATACAGAGGTGGCCCCTGTAATATTTCGTAGGTTATTGCTGGGTCTCATTATAAATGGTTGGAACGATGAAAAATTGTCAGTATACAGATGGTCTCTTTATAAAGATGGTCTTAATTGGAGGTTCCGCTGTATGCACACTATAGTTCTCACCTATTCAAGACTAACTTTAGTTCTAATTTTATCAAATTATGTACTTATTTTCCCACTACCACAATGAGTAGTTTTGATTTTGATTGAGCTACTGTTTAACCAGATGTAACACTATCGCCGTAGGAAGTAGGGGGACCAGAGGGCCATCCACCCATCCACACTTTTATTTATGGGTGGCCAACATATCAATTTACCACCCACCCCCTTTATCCGGTAGAGTAAAGCAGATACGAAAACAATTTTTAGCTTTGTCAATGCTGATGCCAAAAATGAATACTTTACACAAGGTGGCATAATGCATTGATAATAATGATCAAATACATGTGAGGTTATTTTAGAAGAATTGATAAAAGATGTACCACCACCAGACTTAGAGGCCTTGAAAAATAGTTCTTTTGAACCTTGAACGTGTTCATTGTGTGGTAATGTTTATATACAGTCATTTCTTTATTCACAACACGTTTAAACTTATAAAAATATCATTAACAGTTTCATCAGCTTCTGCTGACATCTTCAGAATGACCGACTGCGCATGACAGGCGGTCAATCATATCGGTTGCCGCTGCCGCCGAGAAGTGGGTCATACACTCGCGAGAGCTGGTGGGCCCCCTCGTCCGGGTTCATGACCTGCCTGTTGGTGTGGATGTGTACTGCCTCCTTAATTGTTCTCGTCTTCCAAGCACTCTCCCTGTCTATCACACACACTGTCCCAATCTATGTCATGATTATGTTGGTTGACATGATCCGTTATCGCACTCTTGTTTATTTCAGTCAGAGATTCCTTCTTCGAAGATCTAGTGTATGCCTTCTTCCTCTTGGTATCCACATCTTTTACATGCTCTTTCACTCTCGTGCCCAACTTTCTACCCGTCTCACCAATGTACACTGTATCACAAGACCTACAAGGTATCCTGTACACTATTTCACTCCTATCCAGTGGGTCTACTTTATCCTTAGGATGTACTAGTATGTTTCCAAGGGTCTGTAATGAATTCACTGCTGTGTAAATGCGAGTGCGATAACGGATCATGTCAACCAACATAATCATGACATAGATTGGGACAGTGTGTGTGTGATAGACAGAGAGAGCGATTGTAAGACGAGAAGGATTAAGGAGGCGGTACACATCCTCACCAACAGGCAGGTCATGAACCGGGACGAGGGGGCCCACCAGCTCTCGCGAGTGTATGACCCACTTCTAGGCGACGGCGGTGGCCAAGATGATTGACCGCCTCTCATGCGCAGTCGGTCATTCTGAAGATGACAGCAGAAGCTGATGAAACTGTTAATGATATTTTTGTAAGTTTAAACGTGTTGTGAATACTGTATACAGTTCTTTTGAAGTACATCAGTTAGCAAGTGCTTTACTACCAAAGCAAAATACAGATGATTTAATCCCACTGAAGACGCCAGGATTGGGGAACTGTCTATATAACTGGGTAAATATGCTGACTTCAGTCATTTGTTGTGGTCGATCTACCATGTGTTTTGAACTTGAAAGGTTTTCAACATTTTGAAATGACACTTTGGCAATGGATTTTACTAGTCCAAACTATGGTTCCATGTTTTTTATATAATGTTATTGATTACTGTTACATTAATTGTATCATATGCCAAATCATTACATGTATACTCAACTACTAACTGCCTTTAATTAGGTCATATAGGACTGGCGATAAACGTGCGCTGCATAAGTGCTGCAGAACTGTATGTGAATCGACACAAATGTACTGATCGCAAGTTCTTTATATTGCGAGCAGAGTTTTACCTGGTCTAGACGAAGATTATATATTCATGATTGCTCTCCCTGATGAAATGGGAATGATTTTTTTATTTTAGCTAAAAAGAAAAGTCTGTCTGTGCCGTTGCAAAAATACAACAAAGGACAGGGAATGGTCTGGAGTGCTGAACGTGCTCTCACTATGCAATGCTTTGAATATAATAATCCACTCTATATGGCCAGATGTTGAGACAAATGTTGACATATGTATTCAAGCCCAAATTTCCTGATCATTCAAATACTGATGTATACATAATGTGGACGAGGGAAAACCTGGAATGATGTTTGAACCTGATCATATTATGGCAGTTTGAAAATAATAGATTTCTACAGAAAACTAACTGCATTCAGTCAGAGACTGATCATCCTGCAATTTTGCCTGACCCTATGGAAACAGAAGTAGATCTGAAGGGTACAAGTAGTAAAATTCATGCCTTTACTCAATATGCAGCCATATGCTGTCCTTCATCTACTCGTCCATTCCAGCCAAAAGAATCTATGCATCCTCAAAACAGCTGAGAGAGAGAGGACAAGGGACCAATGCTAAATCAAGAAAAAGAGCTGACCAAACTGAGTGGTGTGACCAGTATAAATCCCTATCATTTTGTTTAACAAGAATTTTTTATTCTGTTACTATTGCCAACGTGCTGTCAAAAAAATTATTGTCATTTAGTAAAAATACTGAGAAGGCATTTATAGAAGATGGCTTTCAGAACTGGAAAAAAGCAACTGAAAATTTCAAACATCACAACTGTAGTAGCTCACACAGGGAAGCCTTTCTTAAGGTAGCAGCTTTACCAAAACCATGCGTAATGTCTCAGCTTAGTACACACGAGGTATCTTCTCAAAAGAAGCACCTAAAAGCATAACGATGTGAATTCAACTTTGCTAATTATTCTTAGACAAGAAGAGTGGCGAGAATCAACAGTATGTCCCCTGATTTGCCATGCCCTAAAGGAGAGAACAGATTATTTGGATTTAATAGACATTGCCAAAACATTTATCAATGGTGTTGATACCAAGAGAATGAACTACTTTGGGAGCTTTTAAAAAAAGCTTTTTTACGTAAAAATAGTTATTCTACTTTGACGGTATGAACTGACTATGTCAAACATACAAAAGTGATTTGAGGCAACCTAGGGGATAAAAGACAGTGTTACTCATTTTCATATCTGATATTTACTGGGTTCATTTTTGCCATGTTAGAGAATATTTTTGCAAATATATATCGGTATGTTATAATGATGATTGTATTGACAATTATGTCACTAATGATCTTCGTATGGTACTTATAGAAAAAGTTAAAGATATTGTTTTGTTATTTGCTGGTAAATATTTTTTTTTATTTTGAAGGTTTTTTATAGTGAGGTTTATGAAGTTAGTAAGCTTAGTTAAGTCTTCTAATTAGATAATCAAACATCGTGTGTTTCCTCATATCGACTTCCTTAAATCCCTTTTTCATAAAAAGGTTGCCCCCCCCCCCACACACACACTTTTTATTGGCTTCCTACGCCACTGAATTCTGCTCAAAATTTTTGGTAAAACATATTGATGAACAAGATGACTAACAAACACAAATGATTGCCATGTTCCTCAAATTTTTAACTGCTGGTAAATAAACAATTTTTTTATTTTGAAGTTTTTATAGTGAGGTTTTCAAGAATTAGATAATCAAACATTTGTGTTTCCTCATTCGACTTTGCTTAAATCCCATTTTTATGAAACACAAAGTTTTTACCATGTTGCATATGAACAAGATGAAGAAACAATTTTGTTGCAATCAGATTTTTCAATATCCAAATTCCTTTTCATCCCTTTTAAACAAATTACAATTATTTAACATACAAATTACTTGTGTTTTGGTTTATTTCTTCTTCACTTTTGATTTTAGTTGCTTGTTTTAGCATGTGTTTTGACTGGTTTTGTTCCCTCTTCTACTTTGCGTATTCTTTTTTTACTAAAAAATAATCTGCACCACACTGCCAACTCGTAGCGGCGATTTGTCGCCAGTGTGAGGTGTGAGGCGCCAGTGTGAGGTGCCAGGCGTCAGTGTGAGATTCGCGTTCATGAACTGTGGTTCTGGATTATGTTGCTTCTTGCTCTGGAGACGGGAGACTAAGAGTGAAGTCTATACAGTACTAGTGGACAAACATATTTTTTATCTAAATTCCTTTTCATCCCTCTTTAAACATTATTACAATTATTTATATGTGTCCACTGGTGCTGCCCAGAGTTTCTCTATTGCCTGTCAGTAAGCTGACGCCACTGAGTGGCCTCTTACCCATCGAAGGGCCTGAAGAACAAAGAATCTCACAAGGGCAATAGTCCTAGGATGATGGGAATAGTTCCTCCACTGATTCATGTTTCTTTTACATGTTTCGGTCTACTAAAATATTGTGTTCATAACAACAGCAGGTCATCATTGAAGCTTGTATAAAGTAAAAAATCACATATTTTTGTATAATTTAAAGATAACTAAAGTGATAATAATAAAATTAACCAACAAATAAGTGAATAAGAAGAAAAAAATAAATAAATGAAACAATATAAATAAATAAATAAAAACAGAAAGAAAGAAAAAGAAATGCAAAAAAAGAAAAGAGAAAGAAAGAAAAAAGAAAGAAGACGTTTCTTTTCTATTCCCTGTTAGTAAGCTCACGTTGGCTAGTTGACCTCCTACTCAGGGGCTAAAGTCCTGGATGATGGGGAATAGCCTATTTAGGGGCTAAAGTCCTAGGATGATGGGAATAGTCTTCCTAGTTTGCAATGCAAACTAAACAAACCAGGCATTGTTGGGGACTGTAAACAGCTGGGGTCCAGCCGAGCTGTGGCCCAACAATGCTCGAGGACAAGAAGGACGAGCGACATGATTCGTTTTCTACAAGGACCCACTTGCCAACTTCACATGTTGCATGTATGTGTTTTCTCGCCCTGTATTTAGTTTTTCTTTCCCCCATTCTTTGTGTCTGGCCTGTAGATGTAGTTTCATGTATTTAATTTCAGGTTCAAGATTACAGAATTATTTTTTATCAAAATTGAGTGAAATTAAACATGAATAGTCTTCAACAATCATATTCTTAAGAAATAAATGAATGAATATTGTCAATAAATATTCTCCTTAACATTCTTGTCTTTTATTTATAAATTGAGGTTATCTTTAGGTGAAGGTGATCAAGTGTTGATCTTTCAACAATCTTTGTCTTATATGCCTGGGGGCAGTCCGGATGTCTTTCTTAGACTCGTCATGTCCAGGGTCATAGTTCAGTGACTTCAGTCAGCTCTCTGCTCTCTCTCTTCTGGACTATGTAGTTCAGTGTCTGGTAATTATTTTCTGCATTCTCAATATACTAAGGGCCAGTTTCCTTTACTGTGAAGCAACATGTTTTTGAAACCACATTCCAAAAATGCATTAATTTGCGCCTACAATAAAACCAAAAATAAGCTAAATTTACAAAGACGGATGTCTGACCTACTTACATGCAGTAATGGTATTTATGTTTGAGAATGTTGCTAACAAAATATCACAGACAAGCATCAAAGATTATTGAATGTCTATGGGTGTATTAAATTATTACATTATGTTTGTAAAATATTTAAAACCACATTCACAAAAATGCATTAATTTGCGAGCTATTCAAAGCTACTAGTATACACATACTTAAGCTATAAAAATAGGTTCATTCATGAATTTTTGTCCCCCAGTCGCCAATTAGCCAGGGTTTGTAACATCACAGCTTTAGAGTAATATATGTGTCACAGAGTTTGTAAAACATGAAATTATTATTTTTTGTCTTAGGCTTGGTAAGACATGAAATCGCCATCAGTGCTAAATAGTACTACAAAAAGCTCTAATTAAATCTCGACCATGTGTCTATATTATGTAGTCCTGATTTGAGTTCATACATGTATATAGTTATAGAATACCTTGTCTCCAGTGTGTTGTGGATCTTAAATTATCACCCAAGAGCATTAGTAAATTTATAATGATGAAAATGAAAAAATGCTGAAAGGTTCAATATATATGCTTGAATATGTCTAAGATTCGATATCTGAAGAGTCCCTGGTCGTCCCCTTTCAGCATTTTTCAGAAGTGTGTCTCAAAGTTTCTTCAGAGTAGGTGCAGAAAACATGCTTTAAAGCCAAATCTGGACAGTCGCTCTTCCCATCGTTTGCCGTATATATGGATTTAAAATCTTTATAGTCTGTATTTCTAAGCTAAGCTTTGTGTACATTAACTCAATACAAATAAATTATTATATGAACGTGAGCCTTGTTTTAACCTGTAAATGGAAAGCTGAAACTGTCAGTTCTGTGCTGCGATAATGAAGCTTTAGGAGAGTCAACCCTGAGTTTGTATGTAGTATTTGTGAGCCAATATAAATAGTGATACTGATAATGTTCGACAGCAGGTGTTGGGACTAAACACGAAAGTATTTAGGCGTAAGCCGTGAGGGTGGAACTGTATTTACAAGACTGTTTCTTTCTCCTCATAAGGTGTGATTTCCTTTAGTAGCCCAATCACTAAATTCATTCTCACCATTTGAATGATTTTCTAACCAATTGTTTCATAATAATACAGATGATGGTAAGGTGTAAATAATTCACCATTGACAGGTAAAGTCATGCAGCTCCCTCGAAGGCTGGTAGTTAAGTTTCATATGGTATGATGCTGGAATCCCATTATGTTCACGAGTCAATATTTTTCAAATGGAAATGAACACAGTTTTGAAATTAAATATACGTTGACAACCATTTTAGATATAATTGAGTACATTAGACCGTAGACTCCCTGTCTGCTTCTTCATGTTGAAGTGGATCGTATTTGTGGGTAGTTTATAACTCAAGAATCTAACATTATTTTAACACTTTACATGTATAAAGCTAATGGGAGGGATGGCTAGAACCATGGGTCTCAAACATTGGTAGATATTGAGTTTACAATATACTATATATACTGTATAGGAGATCTTTGAATGATACATCATGCTATTTGTATTCCAATCTTTTGCATAATGGCAAATCGTTGATTACAATATCAGTCATAACCTTCACAAAATGTTGGTCGTGCGATCATTATACTTTGAGCTAAAACACATTGTTTGGTTTAAGAATCCAATAACCTGTATTCTAGGCAATCAAGTGTAAATTTTTCTTTACACAAAATCTCATCGCGTCTTGCAAATATTTTTGAAATGGTTATTTTCAAGCATTCTATGCATTTTGAATGCATAGCTCTTTGTGTCTATTTCGCGAGTTTTGTTTAGTTGATGTAGAACAGTCTGTAGCCCGTGAATATTGCAGGCCACTGGATGCCGCAGTCAGTAACATGATGCAATCCATATAAAATGTAGTTCCCCTCAAGTACTAGGTATAAATCTCAGTGTGTGTATTTCTATGGGACATTTCACAAATACTTCAATTCAGTATTTATCACATCCAACTTACCTGCAAGCTTGCCTTGAGAATATCGACACTTGAAGCTACAGATCTAAAAATAAGTACCTCTTCTCCAAACAGTGAACCAAATCATACAGTACAGTAAGCCCTTAGACATTTGAAGAAATGAAAATAGGTATATAATATTTAGGAAGTGGCTAGAGAGGTGACGTCGGCTCTGTAGCCAAACCACTGTGGGTAGGCTAGAGAGCTGAAAATTTTCGGCTTCCTAGCCTACCCTCGGTGTGTAACCCCCCAGTTAACCTGGGCGCGGCGTGGGCACGTTCTCTCGCGGCTTTAGAGGGATATTTGTAAAAATGTAGGGCCTCATCAAATCTCAAGTCGCGGAAGTGAAAAATGACATGGCATGGGGTGAGCGTGAAACACCACGTCAATAGGCGCGGAGTCGTGGAGGGTGGTGGACACAGCCTGAAAAATAACTTCTCCGAAGAAGTGGTGTCTTGCAGAGCTTGACTTGCACGCAGAGCTGGATACGGAGTGCAAAATGGCGACATGTCGACAACTCAAGGCGCCGTGAAACGCCGAAGGACACCACGGGTGCGGACCCACAAGGAAAGGGTTAAAGTTGGGATATTTTCCCTGTTTTTCCGACTTAGACTATTTTTTTGCTAAAAATGGTCACGCGGAGCCCACGCCGTGCCTAGGCTAACTGGGGGGTAAGTTAGGGAGCCGACAAAAATTTATTTACAGTGGATAAAACAAAACGTATGCATATATTGCTTGAATTCAATTATATGAATATTTATGAGATAAACTTATGCACTAAGAACAATTTCATTGAAAGAAATTAATTATTACTACCCAAATTAGGCTTTCAACATAACCATCTTTAGAAAACTGAATAATGAAAATTATTCTTTCATCCAAATACCATATATTTAGTAGGCATAAAAAGTGGTGGTTTATGTGGTAACCAAAATATTCAATATATGATAACAGGAAAATGTAATTTTCATATATATTCTTTTCAAAGCGGTAAGCTAATACTATCTCCTATTGTAGATATTTCCATTGGCTCCCTAGCTGGCCCACTGTGGGAAACGTAGGGAGCCGAAAAAATGTCGGCTCTCTAGCCTACCCACAGTGGGTTGGCCCAGGAGCCGACATGGCCAGGGAGCCGATGTCGGTTCCCTACCCACTTCCTATAATGTACATGTGATGTAGCAGTGTATACCACTAGTATTTACATGTGTATGCGTTTTGTAATATATTAAACTGCGTTTTTCATCAATCTGAATGAGTGTGGTCAAATGTGCCACGTAACTATTTTTGTTTAGTTTTTTCCCCAAAAGAGTATTTGTGTTATATATAGAGTAAAGATACCTCCATTTCTAGAAGTGTTGTCGAGCACATTTGCTACCAACAATCCAGGGCAAATTCCAATCCCAATCAATAGGGTCAATTACTATAGAACCTCTAAATAATTATATTGCTATTTTCTTCTTCGACGGATCTGAGTTCTTATAGTACATGTGTAGTTTATAACAATCTGAAAGAAAAAAGTGGGCAAGTATCCAGTAACCAGTGAGCAGTGTACAAGTGAGCCGCACCGATGTGATCTACTTTTCACCACCATTGGACTGCTCTAAAATGCCATAGTCCCTCGTGGTGATTCCCCAATCAAATTATTATTCATTCAATAGTTCCATAATATTTGTCGTTTGAGACTTTGGAGCCTAATAAGTCATGACACCCGTATGGTTTGAGGTACAGAGTAACCTGTCCGCATGGACGCGTCTTTTAAGGACATATTGCTTATGTTGACAATTTTCACTTATCCCGTTGGTCTCCACATGAAAGAGATTTAATTGTGTTTCTCTTTTGTTTTACCCACGGGTCCCTGCATCATGGGAGGGTGTTTGTGGTATGTATGCTTCTAAGATTTACCAACACTATACCATACACATTACTACTATTATATAGAAAGAGTATCGTCTAATTGCCACAGAGACCTGGGAGCCAGGGCATCCGTTTTAGGCTTTATTTATACTCTAGTACATATTTTATCACTTTACATTTTTTAAATAAGCTCACACCGTCCTATGCAATTTCAAGTCAAATATCTCCACAACTATTCTATAGCTTTATTCTGGAGTAAGTTAATCGGGAAATTGTTTTTGATTAGCTGATTAAGGTTAGAGTTGAATAGCCAGTTAAGTTTGCAATACCATAAAGACTATGCCAGACTTTGTTTAGTATTTGTAAAGGTGACTGATACAGCCTGTATCATCTACTAATATGCTACTAATATTGTTTCGTATAACATATGACAGTAATAAAAGAAATGAAATTATATCAAATAAAAAATTGAACATAATGCAAACCAATTTTAATCCAACCAATCAAAAACAACTTCTTGATTATATTGCTGCAGAATAAAACTGTGAAATATTGGTGGGAATATTTAGATTTTAATTGCATAGGACTGTGTCAACTTATTTCAATAATGTGAAGTTATAAGGTATATACTAGAGCATAAATCAATCCTAAAAGGCATGACATGGCTACCATGGTCTATGTGGTTATTATTAACCACCCTTCTTTATAATAGTGGACACGTGTATGGTATATAGTGTTTGTAAATTATTTTGTAGCATACATACCACATACACCCCTCCCATATTGCTGGGCTCCATGGTTTTACATTTAGTTTATTTTTTAGAAACTAACAGTAAATGATAAATCAATCTTTTACACCAACAATATACAAATACCTTGAGTCGGTGATTAATTCTTTGAATGTATTTCGTGGGTGTCATGGACACATCTTCTCGGGGTGGGTGGGGAAGTATTACATGGACTAAAGTACAACCAAAAGTGGTATTGAAATGTACAAGTTTACCAATAGTGATCCCATTAATTTCATGTAATCTGCTTTTAATCACAGAGTTTCACAAAGATTGATCAATGCTTCGATTTTATGGATTGCGTGATGTAAAAAAACACCCTGAAATCAGCATTCACGTCCGCGCGTGACTCATTAATATAGCGAATATGGCATACGTACAAGACATGCACGTATATTTGAACCATATATTCATATCCAAAATTATGTTGTTAGTAAAGCAGACTTGAGAGGGTAATATTAACTGGTACAGTGTATGTCCTCTACTGTGGAATACTACGCTGTAGACGTCCACAAGCCATCTGGACATCTAATTACAAAGTTGCTAGTGTATATGTGAGTTTTAGTTAGAAAATTCAAAACAGATATGTCCGCCATTTTGCCTATTTTGTGACACATGGAATAGTTCTAAATGTGACGGGATATAATACTTTGAATTTCTTGACTATATCGAAGCAATGATCGTTGGAGACACATTTCTATGATTGTAGCTTTTTTGTGCGTGTGTTTGCAGAGAGACATCTTACTGTATTACTTTCACACGGCTATGTTTAAAAATTAGTGCAGGGAATTACGCAGTATTATGTCTTTTTTCCTATGCCAGGTTATAGCCTCCTTACTAGGAGCTTGGTGTGTGGAAACCATGGTTGAATATTATGTGAGCCAGGAACACATTTTAGACAATGAATTTGATGTTTTAATGTAGTATTGTTGTTTACCCTGCGATCAGAGACTGTTTGATGTTACATATATAGTCACTGGATGCAGGGTTCACACTAATATTACCACAACCACAAAAATCTTTGAAAGAGTACTGTAGGAGAACGGGAGAGTGCATCTTATTTATAACCGACACAGCCAAGGGAGATGTAGATAGCATTTTAACATCATTATGAAGATAATAGGTCACAATTACAGACTACATGCTTTTGCACTGAGTTAGGTTAACAGTATACGCCATAGGGAAACGACGATTGGAATGTTGCAAGTTCAATAAAGATGTAATATTGGTAATTGTATTCCTAATGGAAACCATTTTGATGGCCGTAGTGTATAGTACATACGGCACTGTTGCAGGAGGCTATCACAAATGTTTGCTCCAGAAGTAGTTAACATTGATTTGTCCTTCGTGTTTTGCATGTTTACTCCATGGTATCTAGTGGCTCTTGGCATGTGAAACAATAAGTCAAGCTATTATCCAAAAACAAAATAAGCTCATTAGAATCGGGATTGATAAGTAGTTTTTTACTCTAAACCCAACAGACTATACTAGTGGTCAATATGAGATCACTGTGAGAATAAGACCATGAAGAATGCAGTTGTGGTTAGTTGTTTCGCATTGGCTGAGAAAATAGACTTCTACTGTGGCAATAAATGCAAGTTACACATACAGGCCTTGTGTTCATTGAAAATAGATATCCAATCAAGACACTACATAATCAAGTATAATTTATTTAATGTCCCCATAGCAACTGTATTTTTCATTGGATAACAAACCAACGCTATCACCACTGACATGGTGCTATTGGCTGTTTGAAGACATAAAGACTCCTTGAGTCTGTTCACGTTGCCTAGGAGACGACCCGGGGGCGGAGCCAAGGGTGACCTGCTATCTTCGCCCAAATACATTATGTTCTTTTACTTTACTCGACCAGTTGTTTTCATACATACTATTTTCATTGCATTTTGTCTGAAATCTACATCCTTTTGATATTCACAGCCCCGACTAATGCTTCGAAAATAGATAAGCAAAACAATGCACATTAATAGATGAAGTATTTTGGATTTCAGTTTGATGACGGGTTTTAGTAAAAATTGTGTAAAGGTACAACATGAGTGGTATTCACCGAACATGGTGTAGCCAGGCTGCGACGGCGGAATAAAATGTTCCTTGGAGCATGATTTTTTTATAAATATGATTTGAATTCAAAGCAAATGTATGAAACTATAAAACGTATAAGAATAGCTTCTTAGAAGACTTAGATATGGTGATATTGTTCCGAGATAAATGAGTCCCAAGTATGGAAATTGTAGGTGAGAAAATGGATTGAGAAAACATCATCTTTTTAACAATTGATATCCAGTGTATGCTACTCTATGATCATTTCTAAAGAGAAGCGTGGTTGCAATACTGCATGCAAATATCTGTCACACATCCATGCCAAAGTTTCACACGCAATGCTAATAATAAACAGTATGCGTTATAATTTGCTGTCACATGCCATCCTAACTTCCACAAGAATTACCATAAAATATTAAAAACAATTGTTGATAGATACCCGACAAGCCTGTAATAAACTTTTTGTCAAAGCATTCTCTTCAGTGTAATCTAGTCAACGACCCTTGAGCAGAGACTATTTTATTGCCTATAATATAACCTAATAATCTACGCGTGTCACTGGGTGCAGACGGATAATAAACTGGTATTGTTTTATCAGAGCACTTAGTAATACACGTGCACAACTAATAGGCCGGTTAGTACATGACGTTTAGGTAGATGTATTTGTAATCATAATGTGAACGTAAGATATATATTTGTACACATGTACGGTAATGTTAAATTCCCTATCGTATACATAAAACCATACGTAGAGCCAGACTGCGCAGAGGAAGTGCGCCCCCTTTTTCTAGCAACATATTTAATTGTTTGAGAATATGGTTTTCTTCTACCAGATGAAGCATACCAAATTGTTAATTTCAATAACAATGTAGTTTTAATATCTTATATTGTGGAACTGACAATACCAAGAAACTTTGCTTTATTCAGGTTTCACTTTACATAGCAAACTGTGTAAAAGTGGTGAATATGTGCTGGTTTATCTATTTCGAATGTGGGGTTTGCGATTTGTAATGGCATTTGCTGTGCCGCCTTTCCATGTTGACAGTAGTGACATTGACAGCCCTTTGGTGTTTAGTTTGCATTGTGTCAGGTGAGTGAGAATTTTCGGTTGCGTTATGTTCCTGCCATGGCCGGTTGAAACTGGTGGTGATTGAAGAACATGAGGCAGTTTTCTAAGATGTTAAATGAAAGTTACGTTTAGAACAGTGTATGAAGTATAGGTTTGAGATATTGGTAACTTGAAAACTTTATATGTTAAAATTTGCATACTTGTAACTATTGAAAGGCTGCAAGACAAGCGTATGATTTCTGTCGTCAGATACATGTAGCATGTATTGTTGGGCTATCTACTTATCAAGTAAAGAAATAGCAATAACGTAGCCAAACTAGCTTTAGTTCTCTTTTAGGCCTATAAAGAAGACTAGATGTTAAGTTCCCCTCTGTTACACACACCTTAGTAGGATTAGTTGTTTATTATGGCCACTATATGGGGAAAGGAGCCAGTTGCTATTGAAGCAGAATAGCTGCAGTTTCCTGATAGACGCTAGTCTGATAGCATATAGGGTTGGCAACCTATTCCCATAGCGGGATTAGGCCTTCTTTACTTGTCTTTCGGAGGTGAGCCGATGACAAGCCTCACTCAACTTGGTGCTGGTCCGTGAGACAGTGCATAGGGAGAGCTCCCCGAAACACTGTGTGTCTGCATCGGTACAAATCGCTGGGGTACTCGGTCGACAAAACATGAGTAAGTCAGGCGCTAAACAGCCTGAGTCCATCCAGGCCATAAACGTGAGGGTCACCTACACGCGTGGGCTGCTGAGTACGGCTCCTGGCCAGTGGGCTGTGATCTCGTATAGAGGACAATAGACTCCAATTCGTTTACAATAACCAAAATTTTAGTCTTATATTTTTTTTAAATAGATGAGTGTATACTTATGGTGTTCTCATTGGTGACGTGCTACATTTTATTAAAAATATCTTATATTTAAATACTGCACAAATGTCTGCTCAAGTAGTGAACAACTGTATGGTTTCATCTTATTTATTTCTTTATCTTAACTGATGTTAATACAATTACCCACTCACTATTACCCCCCCTTCCCGCCCTAAATTGATTAAGGTTCAACTATGTGAAAATGTAAAGGCTATAGATAATAGATATAGGATCAATTATGTGATGCACAATGTATGTTTATTGACATCATATAATACTTGTTCTTGTGTGTAACAGCTTCTTTTACTAGTCACATTTTCTTCCATTGTCATGCTATTATTTGAATATATTTTACTGCATCAGATTACCATAAATGCCCATTCATTACTCATGAATGTCGCGTATCATGTGTTTACAACCGGACCATAATGTCCCTGCTTAATAGCATGTTCAATGGGTAGTGGGAGGAGCTTCATTTTATTATCAATCAATTAGACACACTTCATAAAATATGTGTTACTTTTCTTGGGCACTGATTGGTTGAACAACAAAAGTGCAAAAGTGTACAACTTTTTTAATCTTTTATGACAAATGTCTAGTGCAACGTAAACATCATTACAGTAAAAGTCTTAATTGTGGGTAAATCAATGTTGCTATAGCAATGTTGTTCTCTTTCAGTACTTTTGATATACATGTAGTTAGCAAAACCAAAGTTGGACATTGTGACGATCACCACTCACATAAACGTTTATCAAATACGGATGTCAGGTTTCAATATATATTAAAACTATTGTGGAAAATGTAAACAATTACCTTATAATGGCCTTCTGGAAAGCAATCTTTATTTTACAAAATGTCAAAATTTGACATGTATGTCATGGTCAATTTTGGAAGCAATGGTTCAAGCCTTATTGAAACTATTGAAGAAAATGCAAAAATGACATAAAATGACCATCGGGAATTATTAAACACGTTCATTAGCTATGTATTTGATAACATATATGATGAAATCGTCTCTTAACAATAGCTGTATAATTGTATATTAAAATAATGTTATATTTCAATGGCAGCACAACAAAAATATGGGCATTGTAAAAACACTCATGCACAGGGCCAATACCCTGATATCAGACAAAAAGCTACAGTCGATAGAGAAGGACAAGATAGGAAGCATTAAGGTTATGTGGATACCCAGAGTGGGCATTAAATGAAGGGGAACAAATGGGAAAGAAGGTTAAAAGCAAGAAGAAAGATCAAGAACAGAGGGAAAAGGCTAATGGGTGTGCTGTCTTGCCATATGTCAAAGGAGTAAGTGAGCGCCTTCAGAGATGCTTCAAGAAGCACAACATTAGCCTCTACCATAAAGTACGACAAACCCTTAGACAATCTCTAGTCCATCCAAAAGATAAAATGAAGCCAGAGGAACAGTGTGGAATAGTGGATGAGACAGAGTGCCACGTGTGTGGAGACATTTACATTGGTGAAACAGGAAGATCGCTAGGAGCGAGAATGGAAGAACACTAGAAGTCCGTGAAAAAGAAAGATAAAAAATCAGTCCTCAGCCAACATCAATAAAAAACAGGACATGTACCATCCATTCCACCGCTAATGCAGAAGATAAAAATCTTTGACAAAGAACCAAGAGAAGGCCATCAACATCAGAGCCAAAGGTCCAAAGCTAAAAATAGGAATGATGGAGTAGAGATCCCGGATGCGTACCTACCCTTATTGAGGGAGGAGGGGGCAGCCAGGGGGACCCAGCACTGAACCAGCACTCTTTCGAGGTCAATGTCAAAAAATGTCAAAATTTGACAAAGATGGCCCTGTAGAAAGCACATTTAAAAGGCAAAGTGCCAAGAATAGAATCACTTCGGTGTCACCTCATACCTCATAGTTATGTAAAGTTTGAACGAAACTCATTCCTCACTAAACACTGTAGCTTGTTTGGAGACATATAGATACACAAACGAAACAACCACAAGGCTTTCGCTTCAGTTGAATCTACACAAAAATTGAATGAGTATTGTTTTTGGATCAATTCCTCTTTCCTAATCTAAAATATATAATGCCTGTTCAAATACTCAAAAGGCTGCAGAGTGAGAATAAAGGAAGCCCTAGGTTTTAAGACTGCTAGCCCTGAACTATACAAGTAGATAGTAGTGTGCTCTACCAGTTAGCAAAAGAAACGTGAAGCAATAGACTGAAAGTAGACCACATAATCAGACATAATAAACGTCAAGGCCACAGAGTACATCGAAGAGGATGTGGTGATAATTTTCTGGGACATTGGAGGGGAGTAATCCACGTTGTCTACTTACCCTACCGAAGTATAATTACTGGTGAACATATTGCTAATATGAATAGAAAGGCAACAGCTGCAATAAACTCCTCTCCAGCATTTGAATTCCCCAGTAGTCCATACCGTCGAAATTGCCATGGCCGCTGTACGTGAGTACGAGTGTAGCCATAAAGTGTTTCCTTGTCCATTTGTTTTCTCTTAACATCTAAAAATGCTTACGCAGTGACTTCCATTGTATGTACAAGCGAGGCATTATCTTGGTAGGACTAAGAGATATATCTACTATAGAGTCATTTATATGGCCCGAGAAATTCTAACCCACAATCGCTTTATGCTGATTTTTGACAATAATAGTGGTATATCGGATATTTATGAACACCTTTTCTAGATTCAATGCTTTGAGTATCACTAGCTACCCTAAATGCATGTCACAACATCAACGTGGATAACAATTTGTAGTTTTTAACAAATACAAATAGGTTAATTAAGGTTCGGTCACAAAACCTCAAATTTCTCAGTTCGCACACATTTCCCGCGGTGGCATCATGGGTTTTCTATGCCCAGACATACCAATGATCAAAACCATACCCATGAACTAATGTTACTTTTGTGATGGAATCCCTCCTACAAATAGCGGGCTTTTGAGATCTCTGCTGCAGCAGCAGTATATGCATTGTGGTATATCACTGCGTGAGCCTATGCAGTTCACTATTCCATGACTGGACCGGAAATTACATTGCGCAAGCCGGTGATATACTTGCAAATTAAAATCTTGTCCAACTTATCTTCACCATCCAGCCCGACGCCACCTCCACCCTATGACCTAAAACTCTTTTCATTCCCGCCAGGTCGGACTGGTCCTGGGATGTTGGATGTTGAGATGCAGGCAATTTCATTTTCTGCATCAGTTGACACAACTCGATATGAAACAACCCCCCCCCCCCTGTAAAGCCCTGGATCTGCAAAGAATTCTGTACACCGAAAGGAACATTTTGTAATTTTAAACGTTGTTCTAGGAAAAACAAGAAATACATGCTGCCCTGTACATACTGTAGACCCTATATAGCAATCGAACTCTGATTATTTTTGTTAATAAGGTGGACCAAAACTGATGAGTAAGAAGTCAATAAAAATGCAGTCTATGCTGAGACCAATCCGTGATCTCTTTGATTACAAGAGGTGGGAGGTCTGTACTCAGCCAATCGCAGATTAAGAGGAAGACGAGTGAGCTACAGCTATTTTTAACAGACTTCTATTAATTTGTTTAATGGAATTACAGTAATGCACAAGTGCGTGATAAAATAATTGAGTAGTAAATGTGTAAACCCAAATTCTTCCACACAAATCATGTATTTGTCAAAATTTCAACAAATGGGTTAAAGTGTAGACTTTTGTTGTATGTCTGGGTCATAGATTTTGTTATCTAGGGATTTCATACACTAGGCCTATAACCTCCCATTGATACTACCTCTATAAGAAGACGACATCAACAAGTAGACGGTCTTTGCTATTGGACACCATCATAAAGAGACCCCTTCAAACCTAAGAGTCATCCTCTCTTTTAAAACCACTGGAAACATATCCCTGGTGGACTATTTAGAGATTATGCTATATAAAGCCTTAATAAAAGGGTACGCTTTACTACCTTCTCTTGCTTAAGCATGTGCAGTGGACCTATTTACAGGCTCGCCGCAATTATTTTAGCTTCTAAGATTATATGTTACTATTTAGTGTCCTCATTTCAAGTTGTATCTTTAGGCATGCACATAGAGTCTATATCAGAGGTTTTAATGTGATGGGATGATCATTAGATCTTCAAGGGGAGGCACGTTGTCCGTTCCCCCTAGTTTTTCTCTTTTCATATTTTGTGTGAAAGATATACACGAACAAGAAGCGTTGAAATGACTTTGCGTTACACAGGTTTTATATATGTGACTCCAGGATGAGCGTTTATGTTATACATCACTCAGTCTATGGATGAGTGGAATGCATGTGTTATGAAGTATACAGGAGAATTGCGTGCGGGTGCAGTTTGAGATGAGACTGTGGTGATAACACAGGGTCGCGATGGTGAGTGGTGGCCAATTAGAGGCACTAATCATAATAGGCTTACAAATGCTGTAAAATATGAAGCATTTATACGTTCACTTTTATTGACAGCAGCCATTACTCTTCTATCTTTATCATTGAAGATCAAAAACATAAAGTTATAGGCAATAAAATTGCTCTCTGAAAGGCACACTTTCACTGGCAAAGTGTCAAAAATAGGCATGCATGTTGGACACTAGTTATACAGATATTGTAAAAAGTTTGAATGTTTTATTTCAATCGGTGTTGTAATTGAATTGCATATATTGTTAGAAATGGAACTAAGCCATACTTTGTTTGGAAAAGTTGCAAAACAGGACATGAATGATGGACATCATTGGTGTAAACTGTATACCAAGTTTGAAAGTCATGTTGAGAGATATATAATGAATCTGTTTGATCAAAGTGTCAAATTGACCTGAGCCTAATCAACAGATTTTTGACCTGAGCCTAAGGATTCATGACTCAGAAACTCTGTTCAATCAGGATATGTCAAAGCAAAGCCTGTGACCTGTGTGGTGTTAGTGAAAAATACTCTACATCACTTTACACCATGGATATGATAGATTTGGAATCTCGTTGTCCATCTTATTTGAAAGTTGCTAGTGGGTTCCGTGACACTTGAAATCACTTTGTGTTATACAGAGGTTTTATATATGACTCCAGCATGAGTGTTTAGGTTACCCCGTCCACATATGAGTGGTAAGCATGCGGTATGAAGTACGGATATGATATAGGACAGAGCTGATGGGCAACATTCGTGTAAACAGTGTATCAAATTTGAAAGTTGTAGAACAAGCTGTTCTGAATTTGTTAGACAAAATGTTGAAAACTGACTTAAATGTATTTGTGGAAGACCCACCAGAATTGGCAAATTTCTGATATTGAACATCTCTTCTGTGAACAATGTACCAGGTTTTAACCTTGTTTCTCATTTAGCACATACTCTATGAATGAAAATATGGAAAATGGGCCTAACTCGCTGGATGGAATTGGCCAAATATGAAAATCTCGATTCAATTCGTCGTTGCCTCATACCTAACAGTTGCATAAGGTTAAACAAAATGTGTGCATTAGTAAATATGCAGATTGTCCAGACATATGTGTAACGTGCTTGGACAAACACGCATAAATTTATAAGACTTTATTCTATTTTATTCAAGCGTTCATTCCTCTTACAAAACCAAAAACCATATTATCTAAACACATTCATATCATGTATATTATTTACTACAGTATTACTAATCCTATGCGCAATATGAATTAAAACAAGTACAATTATGAAAGATGTGATTATGATTTGCGAAATATAGTCATGTAAGTCTTGTTAGGAACAGGTTATTGAACTATTGCATAAAAAAGAAGAGTATAAACAAGCTGATCGAACTAGAGAAATAAGGGCCCGGTTGTTTACAATTTGCTAGGGGGCCGGGCAGATTTTTGAAAGATTCAAGAAGGGAAGTCCGACCCCCCCCCCAGTAATTGGGAAATAAAAAGTATGACCCCATCCCCACCCCCAAATCCGTTCAACTAAAAGTCATCGAAATTCATATTATTTTTTCAAGATCCTGGAAATAAAAAGTCGTTGAATTTTGCATGGAGTCATTACCAGTTTCAGGGGCAACTTGCCAACCAGGTTATAAACTTGTACACGGTTATGGTGGTTGATAGAAATGAGGGTAAGATCAGGAGATGGATCAATTAATTAGTCAGGACCTACAAAACGAAGACCTACAATATCTTACAAAGGAACAGAGGGGAGCTCTTTTTGAGATAGTCTGCAGGTAGTGTTTGAGATAGTGTGCAGCCATCACACAAGATGTCAGCTAATGTAAAGTTCTTTACATGTGCACTGTTGGAGAAACATAAGCATTTTTTTATACAATTAGACTTCATTAAGTCGCATTTTACAGGTAGAATTAAAAAACAAAATTTGAGAATAGCAAAATTCCAGTTGTTAGAATTTGCATACGACAGTATTATGAAGGGAAACTGTTATTTCCAATACAATTTCGTATGAATTTATCTTAATATTTTATAGCTGGGAAGGAAAATAGATGGAATTATGCATAAGCAACATATAGATAATAATTTTAATATCAAACAACCCAGCTTAAGCGCCATCCAGCAATAAGGTCTAGTCGTAATGTTTTAGGTGTGATGATTAATGTGAACAAGCAAAGCATTCATCAATTAAAAAAAAAAAAAAAAAAAAAAAAAAAAAAAACGTATTAGGGCACTATCATTTACAATATGCTGGGGGCAGGCATATTCTTAGAAGGAAAGTCTGATCCCGCCCCCAATATATTACAAAATGAAAGTCCGACCCCAACCCCATGAAAAGTATGGACCCCCCCCCCCCCACACCTTTAAATCCTTTAAAGTGAAAGTCATTGAAATTCATATTTTTCAAGATCCTGGATAAGTCCTTGAATCTTTAAGGAGTCATTGAGAAAATGAAATTCAGTAAAAAGTCATTGAATCTTGATTAAACTGGTAATCTAAATGCCTCGGGAGCTAAATGCTGTTTGTAGAATTCTGTCTTATTCGGCACCTTGATATCTTCCAAAGTCTAATTTTTGCGCACTTTGTGCGAGACCCACACACAACATAATACGGTAAGATTTCTATATCCGTGGATGTGTGCAAAAGAAGAATAGAACTAGATGATTTACATATTATTGTCATCTTACTTTGTTTTGCAAGTTTCGTGTGATTATGCTAGCGCTTCTTATTTCTTTTCCCCTCAGAACCAAAAGTATAACCCCCCCCCCACACACACACAATGGTCTTCAATTTGAAAGTATGACCCTCCAATGACTTCAAATTTGAAAAATGATCCCCCTCACCATCACCCCGGTTTCTGCTGGACTCCACACCCACTCCCGCGCTGCCAATCACTCATCCTGAGACTGTAAATGACCGGGCCCTAAAAGTGTACACATTGGCAGAAAGAGGCTACCAATGTGTCAAAATGATAAAAAATTATAAATATATTAGCAGAACTATAGTAAGATGAACATGAAAAATTAAAGATGGCATGTATCCACATATATGTACACATACAGAGAAACGAAACGAATAGAATGCGTTTGCATCGGCAGGAGAGACGCATAAATAAGTGCTAATTTCTATACATGGAGTTGCATGTACACAATGAATTTGCACCCAATAGCACTGGAGTTTCAACACTTAAAATGAATAATAAACATACTTGTAATTCAGGGGACAGCTTTCAAGTCATATTAAGTGCCACATATATCAATATAAAACAACAATTGCACTGCGTTATTCTGTTGATAATAGGTAAAACCTATCTATATAACACGTAAAATAGACTGAAGGAGACAGAAAAGTTGGTTATTTTAGGATGTTGCATTTATTTTCATTTATTTTCACTCTTATCATCGCTTCAATTCTTGCAAATTACACCTTGTTGTGTACATAATGATCTTATAGCCAGCCCGAATGACCTGATAACACACATGACACTCGTAAGATATGAAATCAGAAATATAAAACTTGATCATGATTTTCAGACGAGATTTCAGCATTATTTGTTTGCCTAATCTTGTTTTGACGACGCTGTCGTGCTCACTGGACTCATAACTTGCAAAACTCGCATGAAAATGTACGCTGACCGGCATTGTTTAACGTCGCACATTCCATATTCTCGCTATATAGCATACAATACTCAATTTTAAACAAGACTTATGTTGAACATATTATAATTTCTTTCCAATTGACTTATAGCTGCCTTGCGAGAAGAATTCACTGTGCGAAACAAACCAGAGCGTACTCAAAGTATCATAGGACTATTCAAACCAGGTGTCTACTGAATACATGATGTTTTTGGGTGTGCACCGAGAGTTTTTAACCTTGATATTATTGTCGATGTTGGCTCTTCAGCAAACACTTACATATTCATATTATAACACCATCTACACGGCTGAAAGATACAGTTTATATAAACTTTTCTTATAAACCAAGTATTGCAATTTTTAATTATTTGCCTTGTGTACCACATGAGAAAAAAAACATTGCAACCATCAAAAATACTATCCAATAGCAATATTCATATAGTTTCTCCAACATTTTCTCAACAATTTTATATCGGTGCAATTGCTCATTTTTCATGTATTTTAAGTGTTAAGTCGGTAGAGCTGTTGCTCTATTTGATTATTTGATTAAGTTGTGATGCCCCTTTCAGATGGTACCTGTCACATGTGTACGAGAGAATTGTTATCTATAAATGTGCATGTGGACCTCGAATTACGAACATGTCTTTAAAGAGATTTTTGTTGTAATAAGACAATTTCATTTGAGAACCTGAACGTACAAATTAAGGGAGACATGCATGCAAATCCACGCATAGAAACAATTTTGTTGTTATTTCATAACATATAAGCCAGTTCCTATGTGGGTCTTAGTAAAGAGGATCTCCCGTATGACGGTAAACGCACGATGAATAGCTCGGGCAATGGTGTTCTTATAAACCGGCTTTGCGTGAGTTTTCTGCTTCCATGATTGCGTCTCACCGGCGTATGAAAATTTACAGTCATCATGATTGCAGGGAATCTGGTAGACTGGGCCCATCACTCCGCTGGTACTTTGAATCAACAAGGAGTTGACAAAGCGTTTGCTTCAAGTGCACTGGAGTACCATAGAGGCGTAACAAACTCTGGAATTGTGCCAACAATCCTCTTACGTACGGGATTTTCTTACATTCGGCTTGTTATAAGCATATGATCTGCCTTGCTGACTGGCTAATGGTTCATTGGCTTGTAGAAGCACTGTCTTTTAACAGCCATTCTGGGACGTTGTTGATTCAGTGGAATCTCGAGTGTGTTGTGATTAATGATGTCACACTTGCAATCATACCTCCAGCATGCAGGAGCCAAAAAACTATGTTTAAAATGTAAGAATATCCCAAATAAATGAAATTTTAAATTGTGTCAGCCCTGGCTAGATGAACCCCGATAAAAGTCATTAAATTATTTGTATTAATTGTTATGAGTGCGTCCACTGTGTAGCACGAGATTTAGTCTGCCATCTCCTCAAAGGTGGCGCGATACCAGAATCACCATTATATACATGTATGTATTGCTAGTTGCATGTTTAAGGATTTTGTGTACATATTAAACTCAGTGTCTGGTTAAGGGGCAGGCTGGGTGGCTGTTATTAGCGGCCAGTGGCCTTCCGTTGTTGAAATAGGCCTAAAATAAAAACTGAAGAAACAATAGGCACACAGAATTTGCAGAGTGACGTGTACCACAAATGTGACCCTCAACAAGGAAATTGTATGCAGTCGACCATCATGCTATGGAAGGATAGAGACGACTCAAGCTGACGAAACATAAGATTAGGACCAATATGTTGCCCGTATACTCAATGCGATAGCATTCAGTCTCGAATGGTGACCTTGATTCAGAGGCCAGTCACATACACCAAAATAAAACAGCCATGGCCAAGTGTTGATATGTCTATAATAGTAAAGGTTATCTTTAAACCAAGTCAAGAACTTAAGACAGCAATATTCAAACTAAAGTGTTAAAATTTGTGACTGGTCTGTTGCCCAAGTTATCAATAATTCAACTTGCCGTAACCTTTTCCCCGGCCACATGTGACTGGAAATTGAGAGCATTATTCATTTTGTGACTAGTTTCACACCGCCATAGCCTTTCAAACATACACTTTAAACAATTCAAAGTGTGTGTTGATTACTTATTTTTGTGTTTTCGTTTTAGACTATATATAATTTTATATATAGTAAGATTATCAATGTTGTTAAGCCTGCTCAAGACTTGCAAACTAGCAGATATATGAGGGTGCCGGTGCCCTTTTAGTGTCAAGTGGAAAATGGCTAAAGGATTAGGTGTGAAGTGTGTAATTGGCTTTTAAGATAGGTGGTAAGTGTAAAATTTACAAAAATACATAAACTGTTCACCCCCTCCCACCCCGTGAAAGGAGCTAAAAATTAAGTGTAAAGTCTCAATTCAGCTAAAAATTAATGTAGGTGTGAAGTAGGAACAGGACCCCCCATCTAGACGCTAATATATGTGTCACTGGTTGGGTGTTAAATGGTCTACTAACTTGTACTTATACGTGGCATACGTTGATATATTAGAATGAATTGACTGTACTTTAAGTAATGATGTGTTAGGATTCTTTCTCCAACCCTATAGAGCTATATCATATAGCCTCTGCCGCACTTAGAACCCTGGACCACTACCATTGTGACACCTATTCACTAAACACTTAAGGCAGGTGCAATAGACCACTCAGCCAATCTGACAAATACACTTCAGTGAACATTGCTGCGTGTATCATTTACGAAAAGATAAGCTGGAATGACTGCTCTTTTAGTTCTGTAAGGATGCGACTGGTGAATAGGTGCCACGGTTGTAGTAGTTCATAAGTTGAGTCTCCACATAGACTTTTTGGACGGACTTGGAAAAAGAATCCTCTAACGTCAACTTGGTTTACATATTTGCAATGTAAACTACTCTTTCTGTTTGGCTATATAACGCAAAGAATATAGAACTGTTCCCGTTTTAAATCCTGTAACCAGTAGTAATTCTATTGAATGGACATTCGGTGGGTTTTACACTTTGAACCTTTGGGACACTTACAAACGAACCTTCGAACGTTCGTTGATAAGTAGATATGTAAACATCGTCCTTTTTTAACAGTCAGCAGGAATTGTTGCACAGTAAAACGGCAATGAAGAAGTTTGCATGATATTAATAATCCCAACAATTATTCATGGAATAAACACACTCGTCAGGGAAATGTTTCGCCATAAATATATATGGTTTGAAAGGAGTGCTTAGTTAACCAATTAACCTGTATGAGTACATATTGTAAGTAAATATTAAAGCAAGCGGAACTGCGTCTATTGATTACTATTACTGGCGACATCCCCAACCAACCCATTCAGACAATCCAAGTAGATGATTAGCTTATGTTGTGCAGTTTAGCAAATCAGCAGACAATGAGATTAATGCTATATTCCTAGCATATCAGCAATTGAGGTAACTGAAGAAGATACAGCGTAGATTGAATTGTAAGCAATACTGATAGTGCATTTTCTGACTTACGTACACTCATATCATAATGCATTTTGCAAATTCAAATCACTGAAAACTCTATACAATTTTCAAATGCTCACACGTGTATGGTTTTGTTTTGTTGTTTATAAATTATACAATTAGAAATCAAAATCAGAAAGCTATCTAAATAGGTTCGTCTGCTACTCATCCTATGATGGTATCATGGTATTGAAATGCAAGTAGAGGGAGGCTAATATAACTTGGGGGAAATGATCAAAGGGTTAAGAGCAACAAGCATGTTACACCAGATACAACATGGCAAGTTGCCCAGCTGTTAGCTGATAACCACACTTGTAATACATAGTAACCTGGAATGTTTGGAATCCGTTTCACCGCTAGTTAAATACATGTATGAGCTAAATGCGCCATTTATATTTTTACAAGGTTTCCAATATTACAGTTATCCAGAATCAACTATCCGGGTATTGTAATTATAACATTTATTTGAATTCTCTTTACACTTGATAAAAATAAAAGCTAGAAATAAAGCTTTCAACCACTGCTGTTTTAGCTTTTATTTTTATCCAGTGTAAAGAGAGTTTAAATAAATGCTTTTTAGTTTCCTATATTATGAAGACCAAACCTTATATATTGAATCATCATAGTATCATGCAAACATTTGATATATACTGTGAACAATTTGGTTTGAAAGGGTGGGGGTATACTGTGAACAATTTGTTTTGAAAGGGGGTGGGGTGATTCTCACCCCTTTCCTTGACTTCACTAGATGCGTATTCTGCAGAGGAGGACCAGACTGAGTGCTGAAACATGGCTCAACGAGTGTCCCAGATACACAGACTCTAACCACACTCTCACGAAACGTTCGGAGTGATCCATAGGGTGATCACACTTGGTCATGGAGAGTCTGCCATTTTTAATCGAGAATGTGTTGTCCACTGGGAGATCCAGATTTTTAACAGGGGGCGGGGGCGCACCTACAGGATTTCATGGACTTTGTGAGCTCGAAGGCTCACGGAGATGAAATAATGCAACAAGGGACTGGGGTGCCCCTAGATCTTGCATAGATAAGCTGTTTGGTCAGCGTGTGGCCGAAAACTGAGGGCTAATAACATATTATCCAGTACTGGAGTCCAATGGTTTCCAACTCCTGTATTGGCCATGGCGAAGACCTGCAAGCAGCTGACTGAGGTCGAACTCGCGACCCCAGAGCCACTTGATATATAAAAATGAAATCATAGGATTGTAAACTCAATCTTCAAGTATGCTGAAAAATGATAAGAATAGACTTGCTCGTGCAAATGACCCCGTATTTAAAATGTATAGCTATTACGCCTGTCATGATACTGACATCATATGACATATACATGTATAATCCCATTTTACTTTTTAGAAATTTAGCTCAAGAATTCACTTTCAGATCCGTATTTAAAATGTACGCCTGTCATGATACTGACATCATATGACATATACATGTATAATCCCATTTTACTTTTAGAAATCAATACCCGGTCAGCTCAAGAATTCACTTTCGAATGGTTGACACAGATTGAGAAGGTAAGTATATTTTACCTACGTTGTCACAAAGCCCACCACCAACAACATAAGTATTAATGTACCCTTCATTGCGTCATCAACATTATCTGTCTTTTACTCTTAAGACATACATGTATGTATATTTTCTCTAATTGTTACTGAACTATTGTGGTCAAGATAAAATACCTATACCCAATCCATGCCGCCCAGTCGTCAGATAGTCAATTTCACAATAATCAATTTACTGTCAATTAAATCATTTAGAAATGTGTATTTCACGCCTACATTTAGCACAGTCGCCTATAACCCACTGCAAATTTCATCTGCAATGTTAACTATAGAATAAGTCTATTATGAATATTTCAAATTATTTCATGCTATGTGGGTATCTATTAGTAGTCTATTCATACATGTAGATGTGTATATTTCTCTTGCGTATAGCTAGCTTGCATTGTAGGTGAACAAAACTGTTTGTGTACAACAATAAATATCACATATCTAAAGATATATAGTATACTATGTGGTTGTTTTATTTTATATTTGTAATAAATTGATCCACATCTCCAATGTCAGTATATAAACGAACAAGACTGCATACCCATTACTCGATGCGCATTCTGTGTAAGATCTCTCTTTTTTTCTGAAAGGCGTGTAAATGGGAATAAACTGACATATAAGTTATAACATAGGGTATAATGGTATATTGTTGCAACCACCCAACAACTATCAACGGAGACAGAATCTCTCGAGTGCATACACATATACGTAGGCATGCACCAAGTCTAGTCATACTTAAACAACATGCCATGTGTTTTATAGTAAATCATCTTTGCAGTTAGGTGATATCTAAAGCACGTCCAGAATTACATTGTATTATTACAGCCGGGGATGGTGGTGGAGAACATTTCTTGCTCATAGGTAGGGACGTACCGCTGGGACCTTCAAAACCATACCCATACTTCAAGCCAAAAAGTATATCCTGGTCCAATATCCACTACATCAAGATACCCTGTTTCAATATCACCCTCGTGGATTGCACCCTGTCTCAATGTGCTGTGTACAGACATAGATGTCGAACTTTATTAAATGGTGTTTTTTAATTAACGTATTCTCAATATCAATATATGCATAAAAACACACCTGAAACCTGAAAACCTACCCATGTGCCAATGCCAGGCTGAAAAAAATCATACCCGGTCCAACGGCACGTCCCCACTACCTTTGTTGCCCTCATCCCCATTCCATGCATTCCCGAGTATTGTTTGAAAGAATGTCTGACCTAAAAATATTGAAGTAACTGACACAAATCTTTAACGCTTTAACAATAGCCATCTACATGTATAGTTAATCAGACATGTAATGCGCATTATACATTTTTTCTATGTTTTAGTGTTTAACACTTGGGTGAACCAGCCATCAAAAATCATATTACCACTTTCCCATAAACACGAGATAGTTGGCGACATTAATATCTATTTCAAAATGTGAACCACATATTAAATTATTCTAATCATTCTTCATATTCATAAACAACACGGAAAATAAAAATGCAAACTGATATGTTGAACAATTAAGACCAATGAAAGAGTTCATTCCTCAAATATTGGTTCAAGGTCATCTCAACACAGCCAACCAAGAAGCAAAGGTAAATATTAATGAGGCCGGTATCACCATAGCAACGATTTTCTCATTGGCTTAAACCACCTCAGTCACCGTGACAACGGTGCTTTTATTGGCTGATGTACAAGCATGGAGATATCCCATTGGACCACGCAGTGCAGTGACTGACGTGTAGGCGTGGCTACTTGGCAGCCATCTTGGCCTACATAACATTACAATGATTTATTTTTTTACCTCGTTTTCGTGCCATGTTGAGATTTATGGCATGGCCAGGGCCAAATCAGATTTTTTTTCTTCAGGCATGTGTCTTTGACCTGATTAGGTGTTACTTATGGTACCTGATGTACTTTTATTTGTATTTTCCTCAAGATCATTTGTACATTTTCATGTAACTGTATTAGCAATAAATTATGTCATGTTGCCCAGTGTTAATGGTTATTACACACGTTTTCAATGCGGTGTAAGTATGCTAATAAAGTGTATAGCTTTAATAGGCAGACAACAGTCTTACCAAGAATATACAAATGTGCCGCACAAGTTGATCCAGATAAAAGCAAGACATATAGTAGCTTTCTACGTTCTCAATGCGATAAATTAACACCAATAGGAAGAGCGATGACGTCATGGTTCACTGTCCGTCTCGCCGGGCCATCAGGTTCACTCTAGTGTGTTTACCCGCCGATAGGTGGCTGACAGTGGCGCCAGCACATGGCGACATCTGATGGCCAAAATGTTAACTACATTTTCGTGGTGGCGAGCAGCGATAAATTGTGTTGCCGCCTGCGGACATGGAGAGGGCAAAGGTCTTGGTTTCGGCGACATAGGCATTAGATAAACAGCAGTCTGGGAAAAAGCTTGAAGAAATATTTGACTTAACTATGGAACATGGCCAAATTGCCATGAATGTTAACAATTAATAAATGGCTATATTACAAAGTTCACTTAGTGCTAAGTTCTGAAACATTTTTATTTTTTTTTACTAAAATTATATATACATATATACACATATATACACATATATAAATATATATACACACATATGTATAAATAAAAAGTAAAAATATTATTGTAAATATTTTAAGCCTTCTACAAAAACTGTCTTCCAACACTACCACCCATGTGGTCGGTCAGTAGCATTGCTCCTCACCCTCTTGGAGCTGCCGCCGCCGGGGTCTGCTGCTCACAGAGGCCGGGTGAGTTGCTCTCGTCAAGGCCAAGCCACTGACCACCAGACTAGCGCCGCCGGTCGTCGTCGCTATCGTCATGGTGCCGTGAGCAGAGAGCGAGCACTGCACGTGAAATATACCACCAGCCAACGAGTGCTGCACTAATTTATGGCCTGCTGCATTATTCATCACAGGCCACGCCCACGGCGAGCTTTCCCAAAAGTAGTCCCGTTTGCCTCGCCCACTCAAGCACTGCGACTTGTGTTATGATGGCAATATATATAATCTGCATGCTGAGACCCCCGCGATTTGGAAGGCAACCCTCGTTATCTTCTAGCTTCCCGTCAGTGCATTTTCTCAAACATGTCAACTGTTTAAAACAGAGATCTCCGAAGGCTGCTTACAAAAACGTAGTTCCCTGTCGATCGGATTCTCGCAAGTCACGTGATTATTTGCTTTGAAAGTAGTTCCGACGTAAACGTCAGTGTTGGGGGTCACATAGTGCGAGGCCAATGTTGGTATAGCAAAGCTAAGAGTGGAACTAACTTCTTGTATTTCGGATACTAGAGGATAGCTGTTTTATAGAATTGATGAAAATAACCGTCTGAGTGATTTCTGTCGGTAAGTGTTTTGTAATTTTGTAGCTGACGATCGTTTCTCGCCAAACTCTTCCTACCACCCAGTTTGTAAACATATCGCAACCTCCTGCAACTGCAGTGACATATGGGGGGCTGCTGCGGCGCGGTTCCGCTTGCTGCCGCTAGGGGCGGGTCAGTTCATTCGTTGGTCACTGCTTATAATATCATTCACGGGTAAAATACGAAGCAGCCAGTCGTACGAGAAGTAAGCAAGCTTTAAACACCTATAAAGCGCTACTCACTCGCTAACTTTAACTCAGTGATTTAACTTGTTCTCGCCTCACATCTGGTTCACGTCGACTGGAGTCACATTTTCACTCGACCTGCTTCATTAGTCGTGAGAATCAGAGCAAATAATCATCTACGCCACCAGCTCCGTTTTTATTGCAGTTGTTTTTTTCCTACCAGAAAAAAAGAGAGAAACATTTATTGAGGCAGGAATGCAGTTTTGGTCTTGCTGCGCGCCTGGCTGGTAGTGGTCGCTTTCTGCGGTTAGGGAGTTACCCGGGACGTTTACTATGTTTTTACGGCCGTTTTAATGCGCATTGATGTGGAGATGATTGACCCTGCTTGTGAAAGCGTACTTTACCAATCACTGGACACCGCTGACTGGTAGTAATTAGATGTGTTGATAGAAGATGATCAGATTATAGACTACTGCTGTTGCTGTTGAGGATAACACTGTTGTTGTGGTGGTGGTGGCTCAACCCGTGGATTACATGTATGCACAAGAGATAATGGCTGCAGGTAATAATTATAACATCATTTTGTGATCGTCGTTATTACGTCATCAGTTTGTGTTAGTGTTTGATATACGTGTTCTTCTCAAATGAGATAAATTGTATCAATGTTTGTTCAAAACGCATAGGGTTCTGGATTTGATGCTAAACTTCAAGTTTCAAGGAGTTTCACACAACTTGCGACTCATTCGGTAAAAAAAGTTTTAAAAAGTTTTCTGCTCGCAATCTAAGAAATAGTGCTAATAAGTGAGAGTGCTGCTGATAATACGAAAACATCAAAAATGAACATAGCTATCTACTCAGGATTTGACGTCAACGGTATTTAAACTTTGAGTAGTATGGACTTTAAACATAAGAGACAACCTTCCCTGGTCGTGTATGGCTCTGGCGATGGTTGTGGTCATTGGGTGAGTGAGTGAGTGGTCACGGCTGTGCTCACTGTTCCTGGTGGCCCCCACCTGAGGCGAGGAGCTGACAGCCAAAGGCCCGTGAAGGAGGGAAGGAGCACGGGCGGCGGTGGCGGCGGCGGCAGCGTCACTAGTCTAGCGGCCGTGGCGGCGGCACGGGCCACTGCTCCCGGTGCCCTCAGCCTCCGCCGCCGCCGCCGCCGCCACTGCTCAAACGTGCACGACACTGCTGCAAACTTTATGTCATCCGTATCCGCCAGCTTGAAGCTGCCACTTGAGTCAGAGATGTTGACGAGTGCGGACTAATGATTGCCGTTGTCACCGCCTCACTGCTATTTAGATGTTCATTGGCACATAGTTGTTGATTAAGTCATCATGCCCGAATGTGAGTTTTCATCGTGAGAGACAGCTCTTGAGCGAGAGAGAGCTTGCTGAAGTTACGTGGATTATTCGGTTGATGTGTGTGATGTTGAGGCTGCATGGCTGCTCTGTGATGAGATATGTTTGGTTGTAATGGTTTAGTTTTCACTGAAAGTTGAGTGACTCAACAAAATGGATATGTGGTGTACTTACGGTATTAGCCTATATACTTATGAGCTGAACGCAATTTTTAATCATTACAGAGCACTTATAAAATTTTATAACATTTAAACTAGCTTTTCAAGTTTTTGCAAGTACCAATACATGATGAGCCGGTGGCGGGATGCTTATCTACTGACTAAACCATATGCTGAAAAACTGCCTTTTCAGGCGAAACATCTAACAGTGTAGTTGATTCCATGCTCGAATGACTTCAAAAACACCAGTTTTATCAACCTGCACAAGCATTGTTTCCGTGTACATGCATAGCTTTTCAGACGTTGCTGCCCCCACACCGTGATCCCAGGACCGTGAAGAAACACCACCTTTTTACTCTCCATGTCTGTTGTTGTTTATGTTGTTTCATCTGATTACAAAAAAATCAAACCACTCACGTGCTGTCTCTGTCTCTTGTTTCAGTGAGCGCCTTGCCCCGCCACACGGCCATGGAGGTGCCGTCCGCAAACCTGCTGCGCCCCACGCTCAGCGTCTCGCCCTACCCGAGCATCAGCCACGCGGGGCCCCCGCCCAGCTCGGGCGGTGGCCTGCCGACGTCGCCACAGGACTCGTCGCGCTCGCCGGGACGCTCGGCTGCCGCGGCCGCAGCCCTCAACGGACACTGGCCGAACTACGGCAGCCCCACAGACACTTCGCCCGTCTCACACGCGGCCGCCGCGGCCGCCGCCTGTAACTTTCCCTACGGCTCGAGCCTGGCTTCGGCCGTGAGCTCCGTATCCAGTGGACTACCCGGCAGTGGTGGCGGTGGCGGGGGTGTTGGCAGCAACGGCGGCCTGCCGCCCCCGCCTCCTCCGCACAAACCCAGCTCCGGATACTCGTCGTACCCGACAAGCCTGTCGACGAGCAGCATGTCAGACTTTCTGCCCAACTGCCAGCAGATCATGCAGAACCACCAGGCGCTGGCGCCGTTACACTCGCGCCTCAACCCCGCCGCGGCCAGTGGCAACTTCCCCTTCTACCCGGGCGACATGTACCAGACGCACAACCCCCACGGGCACGGCATGCCCGGATCGGGACTCTTCCCCGACCTCTCCATCCCGTCGATACCACGCTTTGACGCCGACACCGCACCGGGCTACCCGGGTGCACTGTCCGACAACTCACAAAATCCAGGTGAGCAAACTTTAGTAGTTTTTACTCAGCTCATCACTGCTGTTGAGGTTTGGTGGATGTGTGCGTGCGTGAGGTTGCTATGGCAACGCTAGTGCTTCTACCTGTCTGCATGCTGAAGAGGAGATTTCACAGCTGCGGACATAGCATGAAAGAACATGTTTGCTAAACGTGCATGGGTTATTTCCGTTTGATAAATACCTTAAAATGAAAGGTGGTTAAGCTGATCCTCCAAGTAAACTACAAATGTTTAAACTGTCAATAGATAGATACTGTTGCTTCTGGTTATACAAATTAGAATATCACATCGTGGTTATCATCTTGTGCACATGTGTTGATGATGAATTTTAAAACACCTTTCAGGTGTAAGACTGTGATGCAGTCCAATATTGATCAAAGAAAGTTATCAGCAAAACATATTGATATAAAGAATTATCAATAATAACAACGTAAGATTTAGAAGTATGTAACCTGTGAGCACTAGCCTACACGCGAGAATATCATGTTTGATGCAAACATAAAAATGAGTGTATTTTTTTGTTCTCAAATGTGAGTAGATTAGGATATAGCTTTGTAAGTCCATGACTCAAAAGTTGACCTATTATTATGTACTCCGAGTTTTCAAAATAGTAACATCAGAAAAAAAAAAAAAGAACTGTATAAATAATTTACTAAGAACTTAGTCAAACTTTGATCCTAATTACTAAACACACCTCTAGCAAACATCTGTTATTAAGACACATTGTTGTAAATGCTCTAAACATACATGAAGCTATTTCTACTATTTGAGTCACTGAACACATTATTTCGGCATTCTAAGGCTACGTGATATAGTTCTCCATTCCATAGTGATACAATAACTACAGTTCTCATCTCTAATGCTCAAGATTAACCCCTGATCAAACATTGTCATGCATTCCTGTTTGTTATGAGCATCGAGCTTCATTTGCTTCCGAAGCCAGATACTCCCATTCCACGTGATTTGTGGTCCAGTCATTGAGTGTAAAACAATATTGCACCAGCAGGATATCTGTGCATCAGTTCTATTGGACTGTTTCCTTGAATTGCTATCATTTCTAACAGTTAGCACTCAGTGGCTATGCATACATGTAGTAGGTAGACGGTAGTGATTTGGTAATAGCTTAGCTGATCACGCTGGCTGTAGTTTTCATTCAGACCCGAGCAAAACCTACACAGCAAGCAAAAAACAAATTTTGCATAATACATGTAATAGAGTATTACTAATATAAGCATCATAATAGCAGTAAGTATAGCGTGTTGCAATATACTCATGGAATTGTGTGCGATCAACCACTAATTAATCTCCATGTACTCACACCCTCACGCCGAGACCTCAGGCGGGTACTACTTTGTAGGCGTAGGCCGCGACCTTGATTCCTGACCCTGACACAATTCCTTTACAGTCCAGCAGCCCTGTAAAAAAAGTGGTGGCCCTGGCAAATCAAACCACCGCTCATCAATTACAGGCTCATAAAGTGGCCAATAAACCAGCAACTTTTAACTGATATTTTACAACAACACGCTGGCTGGGGGAGGGGGTCGCCAAACCATCCCCAGAGTATTGCCACCACTTAATTGTCCACGACGCCGCATGAACAAATCGAGCTCATTATCGCAAACAACTTGATTTTATTGTTGGGGCAAATGTTGTGTTGATGTGCCTAAAACGGCGCATTTATGATGGAGAGGAAATAAAACGGAACTAAAACGCTTGTAACTAACCAAATATTTTCCATTGACTGCGTCTTTGACTGCCATGTTGTGTACTTGGTATCTGTGTGGTCATGACAAATCGTTTCCTTGAGGAAATAAACGTTGGTGGTTCCTCAGCAAGTATATAGTTATAGTTAGCAAATGAGTTTATAACGATGTCACACATGTGTACAACGATTGTGAACGTTCCGTGGTGTTTACACCCATCCCCAAGGTCACTTTTTCCATTAGGGTCTATAAAAGCAGCAGTCGATGACCTCTGCGTAAAATCGAATCTAAACAGAATAATCGATATACTCAACACAGTGAAAAGTTATAAAAATCAACACATCCAACAGATCAGCCTGTTGATAGGTACATATATACACAGTTTAGTAGGGGGCTAAAACGCATATAGATATAGGTTTTGTGTAGCAATGAAACCAACGCGCCTCCAATTGCATAACGACAATGCTCAATATTGCAATAATGCAAACAGTACTAGTTGCTCTGGCGGGCGGCGGGTGTCGCCACCAGTGTTCCCGCCTGCCCCGAGCCCCGGGTACGCATGAACGCTCCCGTGCGGCGGCAGCGCGTGATTTACGACCCCATCATTGGCCGTTACGAGGTGGAGGCGGCGGCGGTGGCCTTGGGTGCCGCCAGTCATCAAGGGCGCACGCCGCACGCAAGAAAACAGGCTTGACCGAGGATGGTAGTGCCGAGAGGATCAATAAGAAGGGTGCTTGCTTTGAATGCTCCCCAGGGAGTTGAGATGAGAAGTTCGTATATGTGGGTGTGGGTGAGGATGTTGTGAGGTTTTCGGAATGGTCTGGTTTAGATACATGTATATGTACGGGGGCGATGAACACTAAGTCTTCATGAGCGAAGATTGTGAAATGCAAACTGACGCTGGTGTGTTGTGATTTTAAAACACCACGCAAACGAGGGCAACTTGGTGATGCACACGCTTTGACCATAGACGCTGCCAGACGTGCCCACCCGTCAGGTCATTTTAATTAAAGTAGGAGATTATCAGGGGCTAAGGGAAGTGGAGTAGGCCTACTCAGCGTGAGAGTCCGTGACGCAAATGTGTAACTTAAGTACCAATCTCACAGATAGTGGCGTGCTCACACTCCACTGTGGATATTCTCCTGGTCATCGCCATCGCCCATCACTGATCCATGTGGACTGCCGGCTGTTGACCTCCCCTCCCTGTGGATTATGATGATGTTCTGGTCCTTCAAGGACACAGCCACGTCCCCCGAGCACTAAGTGCAATGGTGCCGCTGCCGCCGCGGTCTTGTCGTATTATCCTGATTCCCGGCGATTTATGGTGCAGGCACGTACCGATTAACATTGTTATTGAGCAAACTCCTCGTCAATGCTTGGGAGAAACAGACGCACGAGATTAGAGCTTGCAAATGGCTTCATGACACGCATATCCAAATGGCCGATGATGTGACTGGTTTGCGACTACATGTACGTGGTTCGATAGAAAATGAAAGGCCACGATTTGACACGTACAGATTCAATAGCTAGCCTTTATTCAACTTTATGTGTCTGTGTGAATGGTCAAGCAAGAAAACCCTAAATCAGGTCATTGTGACGCACATAACTCTTGATAAATCAGTCAGCGCACGCATTCACAGACGACAGACCAACTTGAGGTGACCATATCTCAAACATGCCACCGATAGCTGTCAAGTGTGAAAAATACAAACCACCACCACCACTACTACGTAGGCCGCCGACCATACGAGTGTACGCACGACCGCCTCGGCTGCGGCAGGCAGCAGCAGACGACTGGCCGCTGTAGCGAGCCCCGGTCGTAGATCAGGCGGCGGTGGCAGCCGAGGCGGCCACAAATGGAGGGCCACGCGGTGCATAACGGCCATTTATAAGTTAATGGCTCTCGCCTGCCTTTTCTCTTCTATACATAGACGTCACTATTCACGTGATGCGGATCCACTTTTCAGCGAACACACTTACCACTGATTCCCTCGGTTCGCCCATTGAGAACGAAGCAACGGCACCCGGTTCTATTACTGCATTGTTGCGGGGGTATAGATCCTGGTTACCGGCAAACTACATACCACGTACTCGCTGACCTTTCACTAGTGAGAAGTAGGAGGTGCAAAGTCAGTAATGAGGGCAAACATGTTTTCTCTTGTAGAAATCTGGCCCGAGGCGCTAGCAGAGACTGTTAGGTGACAACGTGTAATCACGGGCTCGTAAAATAGCGCTGACTCCATTATGTAATAAGACCAGGGGTCCTAGGCGGCGTTGTCACCATTGCTGGGTGGTGACAGTGGCAATGTCCGCCGTGTCGCCACCATCGTGCCACGCACGCACAGTATTGTTAATTGCTATCAGCACTTTTCAACTAATCAGAAATCTGTGGTAAACAAAGTGAAACCAATTTCATTGAAAATGCTTCGTAGGATGAGTAAGTTTGGTAGCATCAGTAGACTTGGTAATAATAAATTAGAACCGTGAGGTAAACAAAGTGAACACAATTTCATTGAAAATGCTTTGTAGAATGAGCAAGTTTAGTAGAGAAATAATGCTTGGTAATACGTTATTCAGAATTGATTAGTATACATCATTTGATGATTCAACATTCAGCAGAAGAACTACAAGTGGGCTGTTGTTCATACAGGCAGTGCAAAGAGTGCATTCACAGGCTCAAATAATCATATGCCCTTTTTTGCAAGTTTCAAAGGGGGAACATTTTTTATGATTCAATATCAATTTCCAGGTTATTTTTAAATACACAATGATGCGATTACAACAGTAGATCTTTGTATTTGCCAACAAACCAATATGTACGTGTGTACGTCTATTTAAACCTAAGGCGATTGGCATATAATATAAATAATGCATACATATTGAATTGTCGAATTTTAGAAATGGAAAACACTTTTTTAACTGTAGATAACTTCATTTAGCTTTTAGTTCCCACTATACAACTACATGTTAAAATATGCAGCTGAATGTACGTGTTATGTGGTATGTTCTGTTTTAAAATAACCATCTAAATAGTTGGCTACTGCAAATCGCGAAATTTGGGCTTACCATAATAAACCTCATGAATATTCATTTTTATTGACAGAGCACTCAGTATAATCAATGCATAATGAGTCCAATTTTATTATTGCACAATAAATTATGCACATTAAATTGCAATATTTGATGAACATTAAAGCAATCTGTCATTTACAATACTATAGGACAACCTATAGGGCATCTATTTTCTACCATGTGAGGATATTTTAACTTGCTCATTAATAAGGAGATATGATGATATTTGTATTTGGAGGATAAGAATTTATAATAGCAAGCATCACCTTGATTATACAGTACTCTTTTTCGAGTGTGACCTTGATCACATTCCTGTAATCTCCTCTCTAGCTAGCCCAAGAGTAGGCCTAATCAAAAAACAACTAACACATTTCTGGCGTTAACACTTTAAGCGCGCTTCATTAATTTGTAAAGGAATTGCAAAGACAAAGATACTAGTATTAATATGACAAGACATTGGCCTGCCTTGATGTAACTGACCTATGATAGTGAAGAATGTCATGAAAGTATTATATAAATAGTTGTTGACAGATACATGTTGTTGGTGGTGACAGTGTCGAGTAAAGTGTTAAGCCACCTTGAGATAGATAATGTGAGTGAAGGTCTGTGCGACATTAAAAGGTCAGTTGGTGCACCATTCTAGTATCAGTTTGTTTTTAGTCAAGGTCTTCTTTTATATGAATAAGATAAATAGTATATGACACAAATGGGCTCAATTTAGCTCAAAATAAAGCCAACAATATTGATTTATATTATGATCTACAATGTACATGTAATGATGACTACACTGAGGGTTGAAATTGAAATATATGTTTTATCAATACTACACCTATCATATACCATTTCATGACACAACATACATATACTTCTACCATGATATTGTCAACGAAACTAAAGCATGACGCTAATATTGAGTACATTATACAATTTCAAAGGCGAGACAATACGGCTGTTTCCCATGGAAACCGACTATATATACATTTATTACTTTTGCTTATGGTAGTGTAACATGTAGATTTAGGTGACCTGAGTTAGATAAAAAAAATATGCGTTACACGTGTTATTAATTTATGGCTTTGAATTGGGTCAGAGAAGTCAATGGGTGCAAAATACAAATACAGTTGCCTTACATAACGCAGAATAACCCTCGATTGATATGTGTGCAATTACCTGGCAGTTGTTGGTCGTCACTGCCAAGGGTTAAATGACTTTTTGGCTTTTGGTCAAGTAGTGACGGCAATAAAATCATGGCCACTGGCAAACGACCCTGTACAAGGTGGAAGGGTTCACAGGTTATTCAGTGCTTCCTCTGTCAATGTACTGTCATTCTGAAGGTGTATATGGGTGTCTGTTGGTATACATGATTTTGTAACTTATAAGTTTTATTAACTGTTTTACCATGTATATGCATGTGTATGAAGGGCATGTATGGACATGTATAGCACAAGGTAATTACACATCATAAACTTAGTTTTGCTGGCTGCAAGTCTACTAAACTCTTTTTCAAAGTAGCGGTACGTTTTTATGTTAAGCTGTATATAATACGTGCAACCGTACATTGCAGTGTAACGTTGCTATTATCACCTTAGCTCTCCTCTTATTAACCTTGAGCATGGTGTTTATATCAATCAGTTCATTGTGGGAGTGGAACTTTGGACCAGAAAATAATAGAGGATATCATACTAGGACATTCAGTAAGAAGAAAAAACTTACTATAAGTGAATATCAGTACGGACAAATATCCTCTACTGAATTATAAATGGCCATTACAATCATTTTCAAACTCTGTCTGTACTTGTGTACAATAAATATAAGCAGAAACTGAATTCAATATAAATTTTATGTAGATGTAATCATTTTTCTTCAAGAGTATCCATATACTTGTACCTATTTTGATTTCCAAGTACTGATTCTATGGCTCCTTTGAAACCAGGGTCTGTAATCGGCTTAATTGCGCTGCAGATCTGAAATTAAAGCTGTGTCAAATGTATCTGCTACATGCTGTCGTAAAAGTGTACAAAGATGTTTTGGTACAGCTGTCAAATGGTTGACTCTCCGCGCTCAGAAATGTCGTCTGCACATGATGCCAGCACGAGTGATGTATATGATATTAATGGTCAGAGATGATTGCCTCGACATATCTTTAAAAGACCCGTGTTGACAGTACCACTGCACGGCTTACACACGCATGACCATGGAATCAATAAGTTTATGAGTAAGTGATACACGGACATTTTTGTTAAAGGCTAAGTCAGATCAGAAAGTAATAACTCGCTGGCAACAGGTGTGCCACTCATTTAGAAGCGCTGAGCAATTGCCAGTGAAAGATCGTCCATCTTATCAATATTCTTGTTGTCAGTGGCAGCTTGAAAAGATGCAAAGACACATGATGGATTGGTAATGACGATTTCAATGGCTGGTCCTCAAAGCCTCCCAGAGATAGACGTGATTATGTGACACGTGCATGATCAAGTATCAATAAAATTCAGTTACAGCCCAATATAGATCGATTATGTGAATTATAAATTATACTATTAGATGTTCGCCCAGCCTAATTACATTCCCCGACATTTTGTGATGTTATTTATAAATGCAGCAACGTAACGTGCTGCAAATAAAGTATGCTTGTGCATGGACACATCCATTATAAAAGACACAAACTCCCCACAAAAACTCGTCACCACCTTGCTTACTTTTTTCCGATTTAGACTCGTAAGACCTTCTCCATAAGGACCCCTTCCTTTTTGAAGAATACATCCCGCATAAGTTTCAAACACGTTTTGCCCATCCCAAGCGAATACCTCCATCATTTTCTGTAACCAGTGCCCCCTTGGGGACGGTATGATGAAAATAAACACAACGCACTCTTGCATAATACAAGAGAAACACTGATCAATAAAAGCGTGCAGTATGTTTCTGTTGCCATGGCGTTATGTGGTTGCCAGTCATTGTCCCTGGGTCCATCTGGGTCCCGGACAGGCCCCCAAGTACTGTCGTTTCTATGCATGCATGCACTGAGGAGTCGTACATCATTCGCAATGGGCGCAATAACCGCAACAGATCAATACTAGTGCACTGGTCTGCCGAGGCTCCAGATACGGTGGATTGCTCGTTTGCAAAACAGGCTTTCGCACGCCGAATATAGTGGTTATATGGCTGTTATGCTGAAACAGAATTATGTCAAACTATATATAGCAACCAGCAGTAGTTATATGATAATGTGATAAAACTTTAGTTTCACGATATTGTGTCTCAGTTTATGTGGGCTAATGCTTATAGGAGTGTGCACATTTCTTGTGTTTTACGGGTGAAATGTGTAATGATCAATATTGAAAGTTGTCCTCAAAGTAGTTGATGATTTAATACCAAGATAAATACAAGATACCCAGGTATATAGATACTACAAGATACCCAGGTATATAGATACAATAGTATCAAAAGAACATCTGGTTGTAGGAAGAATATGTGATGTTATACGATGATTATGATATCCATATCTATGTTGAAAATCACTTATCCTTCTGAATTATCAGATCCAATTATCTAATGCGATAATTTAATGTAACCATAGCGCTTATAAATATATCAGCTATTCAAATCTTACAAAAATTATGTGGTGTAAAGTATACGTGTGCAACGCAATAAAAATCAATTATCCTACTCAATTATCAGATCCAATTATCTAATGCGATAATCTAATTCAACCATATGCTCAAAAGTATATCAGCTATTCAAATCTTACAAAAATTAATTATGTGGTGCAAAGTATACATAAACTTGTAAAATGCGTGTTCCTATGATGAAATACTTTTCTGTGCATAACCTTGTATACAACCTGTGATATGAATGTCAATGATGCATGTGAGAAGTACAATTTTATAGGCGTACCTCTTGCAAATGTGCATTATTATTTCAACATATTAGTATGTTCGTGAAGCCTATACATAGCATATGATATCATGTTTGGTACTATGTTTTGTTTCTATGCTATATTCCTCAAAATGTAACAATATTGTCAAATGTTTTGAGTTTATTAAAGCGTCTCCACTCTACAGAGTCCTAATCATAAAACACATTATACACAAGAGGGATTTAACTATTTACAAATATGATTTATGACTCACATTTGTAAAAAGCCATACCATACTTAAATCAATCTTGTGTATAAATTATTATTATGGTTAGGACTATGTAGAGTTAAAAAGCTTTAATAAAATAAAATAAAAATCTTGGCAATTTTGGCACATTTTGAGAACTATAGCATAGAAAAAAAACATAGCACCAAAAATGTTATTTTAAATAATCCATGTTTTATTTTAATTATCAACTTTTAGTAAAACTCTTTCGAAGACACTTACACTAAAATTACCACAATGTCTGTACTGTAAGAGCGCTTCTGAACATTGTTTTTCAAACCACACCTATCAAATGCTCCTAAAACTACTTTGTGCATTACCATGTAGAGTAGAACCGTGTTATCTCAATATTGCTTGTCTCGAATTTTCTCTTCACTCGAAGTTAATTTCCTGTCCATCTTACACCACTATGAAAGTATATCAGTTGATAATCTCGATTTTTGGCTATATCGAGCATTTTCCTGTTTTCCCATTGATTCGAGATAACGAGTTTCTACTTTATCAGGGAATATAGACACCTACAACAATCTACCGCGGATACTTATTATTTAACATTGACAATCATAAGTAATCACTAATGAATGTGCTTGTCTTTATGTTGCAGACCAGCCACGGCAGCGCAAGAAGCGGAAGCCGTACACGCGCTACCAGACGATGGTGCTCGAGAACGAGTTCATGAACAACTCGTACATCACACGACAGAAGCGCTGGGAGATCTCGTGCAAGCTGCACCTCACCGAGAGGCAGGTCAAAGTCTGGTTCCAGAACCGGCGCATGAAGCGGAAGAAGCTCAATGAGCGCGCAAAGTCACTGCTGAAAGAAGACGTGCCACCCCACCAGGGAGGTCCTCCGCAGATCCAGCAAGGCGGACCGCAGACCAACGGCATTAATGTGGTCAACCCTTGATAGAGAAGCACTGGTGTTGCATGGATATTATGAGCGAGGAGAGCGAAGACTTTCAGGGACTCCGAAAAATGTGAATTGTAGTCATTTACTTCTTCATGTGCAGTGAAGAGGAACTGTTTTTGGATCCATGATCTGCATATATGGCTTACTCTGCAGAGTGACTGACACTGACACTAGCTGCTATTATCTGGAACATTAAGCCGCATGATACTCTCTGCAGCAGCAGCAGCAGCAGCAGCAGCAGCAGCAGCAGCAGCAGCAGCAGCAGCAGCAGCAGCAGCAGCAGCTTCTAGGCATCCATATAGTTAGCGTGTGAGAAACAAACTGACTTCACTGTTGTGATTACTTCCTCACACTAGTTACATGGAAGACTGTTGTATACATGTCGTTGACATGCCTTAGATTATACATTTTGTTATATTGTCATGTATGTTGTGCATCCTATGACGTAATAGTGTACAGAATGCCTTTAATTTGTGAAAATGAGTGCTTGAATAGGAAGAATTCACAGAAAAACTTTGTGCTAAGAGTCATCAGTGTGTAAGCACTTGAGGTTTATGCATAGGTGAATAGTATGTAGTTCACATTTATGATAATTGGCCTTTCCTCTAATAGCTCAAGTAAGTTGATTTGGATGGCCCACTGTGGATTTTTTTTCCTCAATACAATTAACATGTACGAGCATTCTATAGTTTCAGAAGTTATGGCAATATTTACAAAGTGTTGCCGTGACAAAAGAGCAGATGGTGTTGACATGTGGGGACAAAATTAAAACTCTTATTGTGGTTGTCCTATAGGAAAGTGGAGCCCATACGCCATTGCAATATTAAAAAAATAACACATACTGCTGATGCAGTTGCGCACTATCCATGAAGAAACCATAACAAAGTTAAACCAAAATACTCAATCACTTACAAAGTTATTGGAATTAGCAGCTGACTGTTATAAATGTGAAAACTACAATAAAATTACATAGTATTTTGAAATATATTTTTGACTTCTCACAGTAGAATAACTTACAAAGGCATGTTAAAAGCAAGAAACTATGTCGTTTTATGAAGATTCTATAACATTTAAATTCCATAATATCCGATTTATAGGTCAGTTTTGGCCACAAAGTCAAGAGTGTTTTTAATCTCCTTAGTCGCCTCATTTTCATATTTTTTAACAATTGAGTATTTCTTCAACTTGGTCATTAAACGTGATTACTCGCACAGAAATTCACGCATCTTGCTTAAGTTTACTCAATAAGAGATCCTGACACTTTATTACTTAATTCGTCTAATTATTTTCCTGCAACTACCAATTGCTATGTACGTTTATGTGATTATTGTTATATGTTGATATCTGCATATTTTACCCACAAATTTAAGCCTCGACCAGTGTCAAAGTAGTTTGTAGAGCAGTGCATAGGCTAATGACGTCATACGTGGCTTGATATAAATGTCCTCTCTTGAGTGACCTGTTAATTATATTGTACTTAGTCAAACCTACCGTGCACATTATCAATGCTGGTTATATAGTACATTTACTGTTGTACAACGTCTTGACTATTCACTATGGATAACACCATTTCTCTAGAGTTTAGTTTGGTATATTGAATCTGCGTAGTGACGTCACCACACTTTGTATTGTCGTGTAAAGCATATTTCACCATAGATGTGGGGTTGTGGATGTCTTGCAAGACACCAAGATGGCATCTGTCAGGTCATTACTCGTTATCTGCTATATAATTATCTTCCTTATACATACAATTGCTAGAATATTTGACAGTGATGTTTTGCTGTCAATAAGTGGTGATCAATGTACCGAGTTACAGGGTTTTATATATGTATTTTTTGTATTATCAGCTAATAGTGTTGTGTTTTATTGGTACATAATGATAGTTGGTTTAATCAATAGCTATAGCTAATGTACAGTACACTTATATGAAGATAAAACTATTTTAAAGAACTACCCCCTACAACAGTTAAAAAGAATCGGACACTGTTTGACAAACCATGGTTGTGATTTGTAAACGTAGTTTAGGTCAATAGAAGTGATGCAATGTGATTGTGTCATTATAACTGCAATAAGTCAATAGCAACCTCCCCAGGCGCCCCCTTCTCTATTTGATCATGCATTGACGTGTAATGTCATTGGTTACCGTTCTCCAAAACGAGCTGATAACCGGAAACCCGTTTCAGGTATGTTCTTAGATGACCACATGAAGAAATGCACTATGTATGCCAGTTGCTTTTATGAAATTATGTTGCTCTTTCTCAGTTGAAGCTTGGGAAACACAGGCAAATTATGTTATTATTTGTCTAAAGACAATGTGTGATAGATAAAAAGATATACAAAATCTTTATATGGCTTACTCCATTATTGGACCTAACTTGTTTTGTTGGAATTGTCCATGAGATACTTGCATTTTCTGCATACAAGTATAACGGTTCGGCATTCATGTGGTATTCTATATAATGTATAAAATGCTAATGCCAATGGATGTAATCTTTGAACAATACCGGTGTGCTGTTTTCATTATGATATTACACGGAATGGATGAAAATGGCAATCTATAGTCATATTTCAGAAATAAATTGATAATTAAATCATTCACCATTGATTATTAATTCAAATGCAATCAAATGCAATTGTGTATAATCACCGTCTTAAGGTTTTCTACAGTTATTATACTATTTAATTTGTCTACTACCATATTTTTGTATCTACCTCATTGCTATATAATTTTTCATCACACATTTTAGTCATATATGTCAGGTGTTTGCATAGTATACTAGAAGTTCAGGACTATTGTTGATATGATTATGAAAAAGTAAAATATATGTAAACCCTGGCCAACGAACCCATTCCAATAATCACTTTGATGTGCAATTGCAGCACAGGGAATTTCACAGTGCAAAAGTTGAAACTGAACATGACACTATTGTTTTCATATTCAATTAAGTTTACTGTTAGGGCATTCTTACTAATTAGGAATATCAGGATGTGAATATATGAATAATGTACATATTCTGTTAAGGATTATTACATGTACTGTATTTTGTCTCAATGTATGTGCTCTAATATTTCTGCATCTATTTATTATAGTGTTCTGTTCTGCCATGTGATGGATAGCTTGTATATACCATATTGTAGAGATATAATCAGCATATTATATTAAGCCTAATTACTTTGATCTTTATATAAATATCTATTTGTATATCAGTAACAATTTAATTGTAAATGGTTCCAGGTTTTAATTGTATTCTTGCAAATGGTGAATACTCCAGTTTGAAAGTAGACAGCAGGCAGGAGCTGTTGGAATTCTACTTCTCTCAATACAGTGGTCAACAAATTACAAAAGGTGGTTACAGTCGTGAGTGTAGGTAGCAAGTGCATTTGGTAGAAGTGCATTTTTTGTAAATGAATAATATAGGAAATTTATATATTTCGTAATAACGTCTATGTGCCACAAGTTCTCTTCATACAGAGGAGGCAGAGGGTGCACTTGTTTGTGACTGGTATTAGGTGAAGTTGACAATTGCATTCTGATTGATAAGCTTGTTTTCATTATGGTTTTGCACCAATAAATGTGCAATAGGTCATTCATTACACGATGATTCTGTATAGATTATTCCCGGTGACACACGTATAGTATTAAATGTTGCGATGGTTATTATTTTTATTACATTATGTAAACACGAATCTAGTAGTGAACATTGAAGAAAGTTACCTACCATATGGCGGCGTTGCCATGGGGTGCTCCCCATGATCTCTCGGACAGTCGCACTTGCCGGCGCCCAGCGCACTGGCGAGAGGCCAGTGGCTTCTCTGGTCACCACACTCTCAAGTTTGTCTGCTTACTATTTTTTTCTGTGTGTTGGGTGCATCGTAAATTTGTGATAACCATGTAGATTATGTAGTCTGTCATGTGTATATTCCCATATTGGATGGGAAATTATTGTAAAATTGTAAATGTTTCATTGATTTGTTGTTGATAAATAATAAAAAGTATATTGCTTATACTTGAACTAGCTGGTTTTGTTTTTTGCACCACTTAACAATGGGGATAATATAAACTGCGCTGAAATCATCGTCATAACGCCTTTTTATTTAACAAAACACACAGAAATTTGCATTATATAAGTAGCACTTCTCCCTAATAAGGTATTCACGAATCTGACAGCAAACACAGGCAAGTTTTACAGCGAGGCTTTAACAGCAATTTTACAGCCTCTGTAAGTAGTACTTCATGTCCGCACCAATAGTCCTGCTTTGATCTCCAAGACAAGTATTGACAAAGCTATGACATATTACACGGCGATTTATAAGAAACCTACTTCACTTGCACTTCGATTCTCAGTTATGGCCCCAAGTTTGGCTGAGAGGGCTTGAGCAACCTCTGTTTTAGCTCTTCACCTGTTTACTCCACAATCAATTACCGACACTAAACATTCCGTGCACTGTACTTAGGAAACTTTGTCTTTATGATTCCCCCCTACTTTTTTTTTACTTTTTTGACGAGACAAAGTTTGTGAGGTCTCATCGATCCACCCCGCACCCCTGGCTATGCCATTCTGCAATTCAATATTTAGTGACACGTTGAACATATGATTTTATACCAATAGAATACCAATGCCTGAACATGTGTATGATTTGGTTGTATCATTCATACATCATGCCTCATGTAAACGTGCCCGTAGCCCCCCCCCCCCTTGCCTCCCCTTGGGCTGTGGGGGAACGTCATCCAGAAGCCTTCATCATAAGATAGTGTGCATCTCTTGCTCTCATTAATCTTTCAATCATTGAAATCATTCATGGACATATAATGTTGGACATATCAGAAACAATATATCACGTTGTACATAATTGTAGTCATAGAGTGGGACATTATACTATATTTACTATACAAACATGATTCTTATTCATATAGAATATTATATGAATGAGAACAGTGTTTGTATAGTAAATATAGTAAAATCGCTATATTAAGAGCACCTTTGGGACCAGTGTTAGGTGGTACGTGGTATCTAATAGAGGGGTGTTATCTATACAAATATTTATACTGGTAGCTTTATGAAGGTGTGAGCCCATGAAAAGTGGTCTTATTATAGAGGTGGTCTTAATTGAAGGTGTTACTGTATATTATATATATATGTATATATATACCCGCCCCACCCCCTTCTCACGATGCTGGGTCCCATGGCTGTTTTCTATGATACTAGCTCCACACTTACTGCTCGTTAATTGCAAGTTACAGCTAGCTAGAAACTACAGCCCCGTAGGAAGGGCTAATGCCATAAGGCCATGGTCTTACCAAAAATCTGTGAGGAAAGATGATGTTGATACTGAAATTCTCCTGTATGTACAGTGTGAACGAGATTCCCATGAACCGACCACCAGTGTTAGTTACTTACAATCCTGAAGACCAAAAATGGTGGTTGATAACACCTGTGGTCGGTTCATGGGAATCTCGTTCCATTTTTGGTCTACAGGATTGTAAATAACTAATATCTGCATGTGCTTACATCCTTTGTTAATAGCGTTCATGCCATTACTGTCATTATACCAGTCCGGTACCACAAACGGCATACAATATGACATGCAATATAAGCAGTTGTATCTGATAAATGAAACAAAAAGTTATAGCATAAATACTGTATTAAAGCTTTCAAGATGACAGATCAATTCCATGCGATCCAAACAATTGACAGTTCTTCATTCAACTCATTCGATATTCCTGACCGAGTGTACAGTGTATGGCATTATGCATGGTGTGAACACCACAAATGCTGCATCTTGATTATTCAAGCCCATTGTGTAAGTGATGAAATCATCGCATTAGTTCCTGCACACACACCCCCTAAAAAAAAAAAACAAAAACAAAAAAACGCTCTAAATAGGATTATATAGCATCATAGCATCACCATGCATATTTAAAAGATTCGTGATCATATTCATGGATCTCATGATTTTTGTCTTCCGCTGTGGCCCTCCTTTTCTTGAAAGGGTTGGTCCTGCACAAAAATTTGGATCGACAAATGTAATAAACCATATAATACATTTATTACAAAACTCAGGAGATCTACGATTTCTTAAAAAGGGCAGGGGAAATACATACAAATGCACATATAGAAAGGCCACGTCTTAGAGATATGGTTAAAATGACAAAAACCATGTTCAGAATTAGTGGCGCCGGTGTCACTGGATCTGCCGCGCCGCAAGAAATTGTGCCTGCCCCCCCTCCGCACACACACGTTTTTGTACGGCGGCTATGAATATGGATACACGATTGAAATGGGGTGCCTGAATATACATTATGCACACGCAGGGTTATGAATTAAGGTTGGAGCAACCGAGTGCACACTTGAGAATATCCAGTGAGATGCACATGTGCATAGGCGGTTGTTCTTGGGTATCATGTATCCGCACACCACTCATAACACACTAAATTGCCCTTCAACGTCGCAACATCAAAGCTCATCACTCACGTTTGAAATTTGCAATTTTGTTATCTACGTCTTATTCTACAGTAACGTATTTGTTATAGATACAATAATGCGAGAAACTGTTTCTAAAACAAAACCAATGACAATTGTCTTTAACAAATTTAACAATTCGAACCGGCAATTAGGATCCAATAGTCCATGTATTTCAATCTCCTGTTGTGAATTTGTTAGATTATTGTGTGTGAGTGCTTCAAGACAACATTACCAAATGATACAAAAATGGTTATTAGAATATTATGATGTATGCTCCTTATTAGTATTGTTTTTCATGCTTTCGTCTGCACTATACATAGTACATGTATAGAGAGGATGGAATAATTCACTTTATCTATGATTTCTTTTCTTTTATTATATCTTTATTTTCATAGAGTTCATGTCTGAAGTAAGTACATAGCATATAATGATCTTTAAAAAATGTATAAATTAAACATATCTATATATCGAAACATACAAGTATATAAATTATCAATATATCCTACAATAGCATGTTATGTGTTATCTAACATATGTATCCACATTTTTCACTAACCCTGGGTTACTTCATTTGGTAGTGTTGTTAAAAAAGGGTGGGTGGGTGGGGGTGGGGGGTTATAGCTAATAAATTTATCCTCAATACGTTGCACTATGGTATGATTGGGGTAATAGCGGTACTAACCAAAATATGAAATGAAATAATTCTTTAACAATCTTTCAGTATGGTCTGTACACTTTTATAAAATCTCAATGCACGCGTTACATTAAATCAAGATTTGCTTCTCAGGTAATGTACATTTTATGAGATTTTTATAATGAAATTTCAGATTTTAGTGGCGACCATTATTGAATTCAGAGTACATAACTCTTGATTAAGGATTTTTGATTGTCAATTGATACCTTTATTACACACCTATGATATTAAGATAAAATCCATTCACTTGAGTGCATTTTTATTAACTATTTTTGACTCACGTCCAAATAAATTGGAAAATTTATGATATAATGAACGCTAACACGTCGGACAGTGGTTTTAACATGTATCGACCAGAGGAGCACACATGTTTAGTGTGTTCTGTCCGAAACTCACATGTTGTAGATGCAAGGGAAGATTAATAAAGGTAGGTGTCACTGCCATTATGTTTTTCTAGAAATTAATTTCTCTTATCTGATGTTTATAGATGGTTATGTGTGATTTTGTGTACTACTTTTTCATTAGGAAGAGCCGTACCAGGTGAAATGTAAAATTATATGTAAAACTATATGGCAAATTGAGCACATGGTAGAGCAATACATCAGTAGAGCTTGAGTTTTCTCAATTAACAGCTGCATGCCTTTAAACGTGTAGTATTAATTATTTCAATACTATAGCAAAATAAACATACGTTGGTAGAATAAATGTTGACGATTATTGCACACACTTCGAACGCAATAACCCTTTCAGTTTATAACTTAATTCTACTAAAACCTGCTAATATTGCTAACATAACATGCCGTGTCTCTGTCTTGTTTGGTTGTAACAATGCAATGAAAATTATTTAGTGTATAATAAACCCTTTTCCAGTCATTACATTGCTTAAAGGTGAAGAAATATCCGGAACAAATATATTCATAATAGCCTCATGAATGTTAAAGTATGACATACAATACGGGTATTTAAAAACCCGTTCCGTTGACAATCTAACGCACGATGGACAGGTGTGGACTGTTGAATCAGGGATGCTGTCCCACGTAGCTGCCTGTTCAAGACCAGACACGTTTTATGGGGGTGCACCACAAGGACTGTCTTCAGCTGGCGGTTCCCACCTGTTAATGGACCCTGTCTCGTCGTGTTATATTGTCTATTTCGATCGTTTATCACAGCTGTAGTCGCATATCCGTGCATTGATTCCAACACTACATTCCATGCGTATATCGTATGGTACATGATGGTTGGTTCAGGATTTGAACTCCATGCGAAACTGGTTGTTGAGCAAACTCACTCTTGATCACATTAGTGGTAATCGGTGAAAAGCAAACCTTTTTAGATACATATAGTGTAGGTTCACGAGTGACATGTACCTATTCTTAATTATTATCTGCGCATGGTCTTAAAAGCTGGGCATGGTGGATTTCAAAACCGTAATACAATTCCGAACAATGGTAAATGCATGCACATTTCACGCATATTAACTAACTGGTTTACACCGAGTGCAAAGTAATAAATCTCGACAACAGATCATCACTGAATTAGCCATGGTTGGATGTGACATTCTAGACAATCGGCCCTTAGAATAGACACATAATTGAGGAGTGATCATCGTGAACATCAAGTGATTGTCATCTACTAGCACGTTATCTCATGTGGGTATCATGATGATGTTTGACACGGCGCTGATAATCACTCCAAGAGGTCCACCATAAAATCATTGATGGCCAGCGGAGACGCTACACTTTGTATTATATTATGATGGTGAGAGTGTAACATCTTTCTTATAAAAATGTGGTCAGCTAAAACTTCACTTACACCAGCAAGAACATACATGTACGTTGCTTACTATACTTATTACGTAATGGGATATAATACACTAATGTCCATCTTCCAAATGAATGTTATATAGCGTAGACAATTGATCATTGGTGGAGCTTGACTACAGAATAATACAACAGCACCTCTCCATTATAAGGACACCAAGGTTACTGGACTAAATTGGTCTCAAAATAGTGGTGGTCTCCTCATGCAAGGTTCTTATTTGTCTTTAAAATGAGCAAGTGGGCCCACGGAAATAGTCTTAATATAGATGAAGTCATAGTTAGAGCTTTTACTTTAACTTCAGATAAAGGGTGGTCCGGCCATTCTAAAATGCCAGCCAAAAATGGATTGCGTCCCACTACCCACGTCCACATCCACGGTTGTTCCAGCCAACGATTTCAATACAGAGCAATATCAAAGGTTCATCTTCATTTTTTACCATTATCTACCAACTATACTTACTTAACCTGTGTCTGTCGGTAACCATACTTAAGGATGAACACCGTTTCAATGATTACAGGGGTCTACGTCCATATCTAAAAATCTGCTTGTATTCAAATAATCCCTCAAGCCAGCAAAAAGAAATTTTCTTTTTTCTTTTCTTAGAGTACATACCTCAATTAAGCGATAAGAATTGAGTTTCGAACTGTGTAACGTTGCCCTACAATGAAACGAACGTAATTGATCTATACCAGTGTTCTTTTTACCGTTGCCGACTCGTCCTAAGTGGGGGTCAAGTGAGCATTACAAAGCTCGCCCTGTCCCAGACCCCAACGCAATCAGGAGCGCTCGTAAAAGAGCGCCGGGGTCCACCCACCACAGCAGTGTCAGCACCATCTCTTCTTCATCACAAGCAATTTCAAACATGTTTTTATGTGAATTGGATACGGTCGTAAAACTGATACTTCGTCGTTTTATAAATAGTAAAAAGCAGATGACGTGCATTAAAAGAGATATTGATAAGCCATAATAACACGGGGTGCCAGCGACACATGTGAGAGATATCTCAATAGGCACCGTTGTGTGGCGCATTCAAGTTTGATTATGTCAAGATTATGAATTTGTTTACGTTTCTCGCCCGATTAAGCCCGCGTATTCAGTAGAACGTTATGTCGTGATTATGCTTTTGTTCGCCTGTCTCTGCTGCGCATGCCCTTTAAAATGTTGCTTTGATCTTTATTATTTTAGTGTTAATGTGCACAGAATTTGCAATAGTCTTTGAACTGCATCTACTTTGCAATGACATGTTATTACTTCAATCAATTTACTCATTATACATGGAGTTTTTGTTTTGTGTGCATGTTTTTAATTTTACTTTTTGTTTTATGCAGGTGTTATAATCTTTACTTGCGGCTTTAAGACCTTTAAATTTTATTCCCGTTAGAAAATGTATATGTTGAATTTCAAATAATACTTAATAATTGTCTAAAAGTTGTTAAAAAATCATCTCACTCACGTGCTACGTTCAAAGATTATATCTCATAGGTTGCATTTCGTATACCAGTTCTATTTCATGTATATCATTTTAATTTTTAATCGTGACATGCTCGTGAAAGAACTGGATTTTAACAGAGACGATGTCATTATCATTCATATCAGGCTTTGACCAGTTTGTGTTATTATGACATGGTTTACGACATGGAAGACGGACGTATTTATGAGTTCATATTGTCCCACAATAAAAAGCCACCGTGGGTGTAATTGTTTTCTTTCACACCAGAGAAAGAACTCGTAGGGCTAATCGGGTTCTCTTGTTATATTCCTTTCTGCTCTGTTTCACCATTTTTGCTACCGTATTTTACCAACTTCCTGCAGAATTTTCTAGATATTTCATTTGTATGAAAATCATTCTAAATATGAAACAATCAATGTATATGAATGTGGACAAAAACTTTAGTACGTCGGTTAACACCCGCCCAATCACCGTGCTCGGGCAATGCCGACCGAGAGATGTAATTTCTGATGTGTTGCTGATCACATTCTAGAAATTACATTATGGGTCAAAATTTAAAGATTGAAAAAGAAATATTTGACCGTGGGATATTGATATCAATGAGGTACGGGAGTAAACCACGCAGCACGGCTCCACAACACATGAATATTCATAGCTTTTTTTTATCGGTAGTGGCGCCGCCTTCTGGGAGTGAAAAAGTACAATCTTTAACATTGGCAACGGCATGTATAAACATGACATAAACGTATCTACTTTTAGTTGAATGTGTTTTATGTATTGCTGGGCAACATACGAAACGTGTGTACATGATAATCTAGCTAAAGGCTCTCTACAGTGTACATAATAATGGGGACCATACCGCAAAACCATGCCCTAACGATAGCATGTTTAAACACAGCTACACATACGGAATATGGATAGTTAGTGCATGCAAATAATTGACTGTAAAAATATGATGAGCATATTTTTACAGTCAGAATATGCGTAGTGAGCGTGAATCTAATTGAAATGACAAAATAATTGAATGTGCGTAATAGATACAACATGCAGTATAGGTCATTTGACTGGTAAACGGTGCCTATCACAGTTTACTATGTAAATGTATGCAACGTAATTGGTATTGGAATCAAAATCTGTCAAATAAATACAACTAATGTGCATCTAATTACTCTATTGAATGCGTGCTTGATTGATCGGCAACTGTTTTCCTCAACAAATAATGGATCATTGTTGACAAGGCCACGTCATAATCAGTCAGTAGGACATGCAAACCACCCGAAATGTCATCATCCAAGCAACGACGTCGATACCGCGAGAGGACACGAGGTTCCTATTTTACGGCTTGTTGATTGATGTACGCTGTTAGCAGTGGCAGAGGGAAAAAATAGTTCCATGGCTGCGGCCGATATAGTGCGTCCCTATCCCTCCGTACTCAAGGCTCATAACCATGCAAAATGCACACTCGGACCCGTCTGGGTTTATACAGTCCTCATTAGATACACTGTTTCGGCCATGTTCGTTTGCATACTGCAGTCCCCACTATGTGTCGTCTGGAAGGCGTATGCACTAACGATCAGTTGCCATGTGTCAATCAATAATGCGCGGGTTGTCAGGCGCCACAAAGTTCCTTCATTTCAGCTACAGAGCGTAAACCTTTTTCTCGGCCAATAAGCTTGTGCTGTCGGGTGGAGCATGGGTCACTCAGTGCACGACAGCACACACGGTATAAAATGCATCATGACGCGTTAGCGCTGCAAAGACGCAGTGCCTTTTTATGCCGCGTGCTACCACAATCAAGGGGACGCGACCACGACCACCGAACCTCAATAATGCCCGTTGGAAAATGATAAGTGTCCAGTATTCATGTGGAATCTGACGTGGCTACAGCACAATGAGGAGTCGCCCGGGGTCCTGCTATCGACGTGACGGAGAAGATGGGAGCGGACGCCCCGAGAAGGTAAGACACTTTGGTGAGAAACAAGAAGGACGTGGTACTCCAATGTTACAACACAGAATACCAGAAAGTGTGTGTGGATTAATCAAGTTATTTGGTAGAGGGAATTACCGTTGATACGTGTGAATAATGCTGTGGATACTGGTGTAACTTGTGTCAGCAGTTCATGGTGGATATTAGATCAGTTTTCTCGTGTGCATCGTCACGTCATGGAGTTCTAATGTCACATTGGGTGTGTAGCTATTTTGTTGGTTATTTTCAACATTCACTGCAAACTTTAGAATGGTTAACGCTCTTTCAAATTTAGTTCGTAGCTGTAAGGTGGTAAGCACAGGGAATCAGTGGGTTTCTGTAAACCTATAGAATAGAGGTTGCCATACATTTGAGTATGTATCTTTTGTAATAAACAACAATCTGCGTACAAGAGAAAAACTATCCACAAAAACAAACTTTGCACCAGGTTGAACTCCCCGCTCTAAATATCCGTTCCTCATGGTTTACTTGGTGAATTATGTATGCCAAACCTGCCGCCGCCCGCCGCGCTGACTGCCGGGAGCCGGTCACGTGCTCAGCCGCCTCTATTTCAGCCAACTCAGGCGCATAACGCAGTCACGTGACTCACATATCATTAACATACATTAGTGACGTAAACATAACATTTTGGCCAGCTGTCACTCAAACGTAAGCCATTTGATTGGATATGTATATCACGTGAATTGAGCGGAACTACGAAACGTGTGGTAAAAAGTTAATTGGAAATGCAGCCATTGCCGAGCGCCAGTTACTGCTGTTGCAACTGCTACTAATGTTACGTAGTGTGTACGCACTGGCTTTTTGACAGGCTTCGACAGTTTGACAGTGTTCTATGGTCAAATATAGATAAACGCGCCAACACAGTGTTTATAAGCAAATAAAGAGACATACGAGATGTTCTAAAGAGGACTATGGAAAACCAGACGACAATGAGACAGGTGTTGTCAACTTTTTCGTCCTTTTTCAAGGACCTATTTTCAGCTCTCGTAAATCATCATAAAAGAAAGTGCTGAATGTAAAAGTTGCATGTAATAGATTAATGCATGTAAACTATAGTTGTAGTTTTATTATGTTTCACAATGTATGACGGCTCTGAAAGAAAATGATAATTCATAAAATAAAATTCAATTTGAAACATCAAAATACTATTAAGTGATACATGTATGTGTCATTGATAAGTTGGTCAGGTTTTGCTTAGTGTACCTCTGCAGGCTCATTTTAGATTTCAGTATACTATTATAGTATACTGTTACTGATTTGAAAGAAAAAAAATAAATTCAAAACAGAGAAACATAATTGTCACTGCTACTGTGCTATGGCAAAAGCTCATAAGCATGACTTTTCATGTAGCAATCTCTGACATCTGTAAATTCTTCAAAAACACTTGTACAAACTAATTAGATGGACGTAAGTTGTTTCGTATTATCCAGCCGACCATACAAAAACTATAAACGTGGCTATTAATATTTAGATGCTCATAATTCGGCTGAGACTCCGCCATTGGGAGAACTCTCTATGTCTTTAATATGGAGTTACAACGCCATCTCTCGGCACATATACTCACCATTTGGCGCGCATAATGTCGCAGTTTAAATGTACAAAACAAAGTTCCTGACAATTGTTGAGGTTGTCAACTACTGACAGGTGGTCTATTTGGGTGTTTTGAGCAGTAAGGGAACCCTGGCGAGCGATCAGTGAAGCAGCAAACTGGCATAACCAAGGTCAAGTGCAGCTTTATGACGTCATATATTTGATGTGGGGCCTCATTCCCAGGCTGCGTAATGGCCTCCCTGTTTATATGGCCAACATGGCAGAGGCACGAGGCTTTTATACCTCACTGACCTTGCACCTCATCTTTAATGGTCACAGTGCTTAAGTACGATTGCGATCAGTGGTTTCCGAGATAAAAGTACTCGTGTGCTATTGCCTATCACACAATATTGTGCGCTATGTTGGGCACTATATTATGCACTGTAGCCTCCATGACTCGCAACCAAAACAAAGATGGCGGCTCGAGAAAGAAGGCCATAGCATACTCGGCTCGCTTTGTGTGCGCTGTCAAAGCTTGGAGATAGGATACTTTGGCCACAGTTCTTCCATCCACATCGCTTTTGAGCGGGTTCCTGGCCCGTGGACGTGGCACTATTTTCACACCCCGATTGCTGGTGAACAAGTCGTTGTAAGGTCAAGGGTCAGCGCGGTATCAGCCAGCATAAAATGTCATTGGTTGGCTGCTATATGGAGTGTGCGCTGCCTGCTACAACACAAGCTCGTGTTTTTGGAGCTGCTGCTATATGACTTTCAAGCACATTCAGCAGAACATCAACACTATAAGGAGTCTCTAAACAAAGGATACGTTCACTTAAGTATCGTGCGAGCACACTGGCGAGAGTTGTGTGGCGGGTAGCATGAGTGCTTTCTTCGCCAGTGATCACGAGACTTCGGCAGTAGGACGGGGAGGCTCGGATCTCAGCAGCCACGGCCGCCATGCCGCCTCCGTCGTCAGCGAGGCCGTAGCGTTGGAGAGCGCTGCCGCCGTGCAGTCGGCCATGGACAGCCGGCTAGGACACTCTGCAGGGGACGCATGTGGTGGCGACAGCGCCACACCCAACTGTCGGCCCACCGGAGGCTTCGTGCCCCCGACTACATTCCAGGACTATCCGTACGGCGCGCAGGCAATGTTTCAAAGTAGACAGGACTTTAGCACACCAAGCAGTATACAGAATAGCCAATATCTGTACGGACAGAGCATGGCAGCACAGATGGGGTCGGCAGCCGCAGCCCAGGGCCATTACATGGACCTGGCGGGCAGCCTGTGTGGCAGCGGACCCCCGTCCTCGGCCATCAACCAGTGCTCGCGAGGCATGCAACCCTCCAGCCACGTGGCCGCCCCAATGTACCCGTGGATGGCCATCGTAGGTAAGTGTTCACGGCGTAGCAGAACCCCCATATGGAGCCTCAGCCAGCTTTATGGCTGCTCTTATCAAGCAGATCGAGTGATTTACCACTGTTTATTGATCCTCGAGACAGGCGCTGTAAATCGCAGACGTTTTGTATGTAAAGTTGTACTCTTTTTGTCCAAATTCTGCTATGAAAATGTAAACAAGTATCTTAGCAGGTGTACTTCAGAAGCTAAAAAGCGCATTTTGACAGCAATGAAATCGGTGTCAAACACAAACAACTCGACACTTTTCACCAAATCGTGCTTCCTGATTTGTAGCGTACTAAAAGTTTAGAGGCTAGTTCATGTCAACGATTATGAATGCTTAGCGTTTAAAGACATACTTGGGGAGACATTAGGCACCGTTGGTTATATGAATTTTATCTACAAGAAGCCACAACTTGGGACTAAATTGCAAGCTATTGCTTCGAATCATGGGCGTCTTGCGCATTAAACAGCATCTTTGCGCTTTAATACAGCAACATCAGTGCAACGCTGTCACACAATTAAACAACTCTTTTGTTTTGATAAAGTACATTCATTTCGAAAAATACCAAAAAAGAAAACACACACGGAGAGGTTAATACTTGGAACTACATTCTTGCCACTGTGTGTATTTTTTTCCACCATTGGCCTGACCCACATTGGCAGCAATAGCAGCAGCAGCAGTAGCGACGTTGCAGCTTGTGTAGTGTTCTACCGATGCAAAGAAATAGTTCCCAATGCTGCAACAACATTGTAGCACTTGTGTGATGTATTGGTCTATAACAGATTCAGTTGTGTGCCGCCTGCGGCAGTGGTAGCTTTATATTGAGCAATGTTATATATTGGTTTTCATACGCAGCACAGAAGTAGGTTTATTGGGGAGGGTTGTAAAAACCCAGCCAGTGGCGGCGGCCGCAGCAGTAGGGGTCGCGTGTGAAGTCTACCGCAGGCCACAAAATCACTTGGTGTCACTTTCAAGGACGCTGTTATTGAGGTGAATGAGTATCATAAAGTAATCTTGTGTCATCAACTGGTTTATGGCTTTCTTGTGCCGCGTAACCTCAATGTTGCCCATCCTTAATGGTCCACTTGACCTGATCAAAAAGACCCCCGCCCCGAACGCAGCCTATTTGTGATGCCGTCATAGCACGCTCACACGCTGTTACTGAGCACGTCATAAGCTGGTAATGCCCCCCATTGATTACCTTCTTTCACCGCTCCAAGCGTTTGTCTTGCGCATCGAGCAATTAGTTTAACTTTCACTTTATAGATTTTGATGGCCAGACAAGGCATAACAGAATCACAAAGAGCACATTTTGTGTGCGTTTTACGTTGGCGGAGAGGCATGTATCGCGTCATAACTGGCGTGTTGCGAGCGGCGTTGACCGATGGGGCAGGGGCGCGCTCGGCGCCCCGAACATGACAGCGACCGTGCCGCGGGGACACGGGGCTGTCTGCTCGCCCTGTCCGTAATCGCATTACACTCCCGCGCAACAACAATTCTCAACCAAAACAAGCTTTTGTTCTCGCACGCACCAGGACCTTAAATTTGAAGTTCAATTGCAGCCATGCATATATACAGGCAACATTTTCAAAAGCACTTTTTGTTGCCAGACACTGTTCCCACTGATTTACATGATCTTATCATGAATATGAATCAGATCACTAGGGAAAAAAGTTACTGATTTTTTTTTAAATGGGAGTGTGATGCATGCAACATGTAATCGTATATAGCTTCTATTCATTTTGTACACGACACACGCTGGCAAGCATTTGCAATTTTTATTGTGGGAACTTTATTATCTCACCACACAAGTATGATTGTTGGTGAATGTTATATATTGAGTTATGGAATAATTGAATGATTAGGTTGAATAACAAATAAACACAATGTGCAACTGATAGTGTTTGGAAGTCACAATGCTTCCGAATGATTTATATGATATAAATGTATATTATATATATGCCATATAGTGAGAGGGGGGAGAAGTTTGAAAACACAATGCTTCAATTGCATGACGAACATATATATATATATATATATATATATATATATATATATATATATATATATTATATATATATATATATAATGTTATATATATATATATATGTACTTACAAATCAAATGGTAGAGTCATATTTTAAAAAGAAGACTGGGTTCGAGATAATGAATTTCTGGAGATGATGGGTGAGTAGCTGCGGGCAGAGTTGTTCCGAATACATTTCTGTGAATGAATATTGAAGTCGTGAAGACAGTTCTGTCAACAGTTATTCTTCAAGACAGTGCTGTGAATAGTGAAGTTGTGTAAACCGAGTAAATATAACCAGTGATTGGGGGAGGCGGCACATCCGTGAAATGAAGATAATTTAACCCCAAACCATGAAACGATGGCGGAGTCATTGCGACATGGCTTATAACATTCTTCACAATTACATATTTCTCAGAAGGGTCATTTTGTAGCTTCAACGTTATTAGACATTAAAATGAGATGTATACAACTGTCATATTGTTTGCGAAATACACATTTACCCCGGTGCTGAATTACATGTAGATAATCCGCAGTGTCCAATATCATTATGAAATTCCTAATCATTTCCATGTTGTACTTTTGTTGATTGTGATTTACAGGGGTTTTTATTCAATTTCCTTTACATGTGCATGCATTGTGCAACATTTCATATGTAATTCAATAAAAATATACGGAATATATGGAAGGCAACACACCCCTCTTCATTTAAAGGGCAAAATCAATGATATTATGTGGTTAAGCACAAAGACCACTAGTTTTAGAATACAATAGTAATAGTTCGAACGGAAGACACCATGCATGGTCTTTACCACTCATTACAGTCTCTCACGCAAGATGTAGGGGCTTTGCCCTACCATATGAACGCCTACTGAACATAAATCACATTATTGTCTCCAATAAATGCAACGCAACAGCACGGAATGCATCGCTTGCCGGATGCTATGAAGCCTGTGCTACTACTGGACGCATTGAACTTAGCACACTTACTTCCTAAAAAGTATTCTAAAATCGCATTTTATTTCCAAATCTTTGTTTTAAGTGTAAGTTGCAATTGGGTGGCTTTAACAAATTTCATATGATCGAATGGTCGAATGGGATTAAATGTTTTGATCAACTTCTTACTCATAAAATATTGAATATTACGTATAGGCCTACTGATGATATTCATACATACTTCATTTAGTTCGGTATTGTGTGGTGTTGAATATCCCCTACAGGAATGTCATAGACATGTGTATGTGATACTTTGGGGTACAATGTATACATAGTTGATCAGTATGCAAAATGTAGCTATTTCTGTGTAGGTGTGTCTCCAATTAAGCATGACTGAATCTGAATGAAATTTGCAAATTCGCGTAGCGTCCATCCCATTATCCAGCACGTGCTTGTTCCGATTCCAAGCTGGGGTCTGTGTGAATAATGGCGTATCCTACTAACGTTCTTTTTTGTGAAAACATATTAATTTACCTGGTATTCTGCTATGTTCCATGCCAACGCTCAGCTGTTTATAGAGGGGTTCAATTTTTGTGTTCGCAGGCAATGCATTGCCATAACAATACCATTTTCGCTGAAAATTCATATGTAACCTTATCACAAGAAAAAATATGCACTCAAGAATGGATCGGCTGAACCGCCATCCTCCCCCATCCCCACCCATGAGCACGGGTTTCGCCTTTGTTTCGCCTTATTAATATGGTACGTTGATGGTACATGTGCATGTATATTGAGACCTATCTATGACACAAATTCTGTACATTTCCAGGCCCTAACTCCAACCAGCGCCGGCGCGGGCGTCAGACTTACACGCGCTACCAGACTCTGGAGCTGGAGAAGGAGTTCAAGTTCAACCGCTATCTCACCCGGCGCAGGCGTATCGAACTCTCTCATATGCTGTGTCTCACTGAAAGACAAATCAAAATTTGGTTTCAAAATCGGCGAATGAAAGAGAAAAAGGAGATCCAGGCCATTAAAGAGCTCAATGACAAAGAGAAACAGAAGCCGGGAGTAGCAGCACCATCGGCAGTGAGCGATGCGCAATGAAGCGCCGAGTAGTCGCCCAACAAGACAGTGGAGAGGAGCGAGCGCACGAAACGCTCCATTCTGAATATTGTGTCTGGTGTGTTGCCGGTATATACGTGTAGGTAAAACACCAATGTTGTGCCATGGTATTTATTACTAGACATAGGTGATATTTTTGCTTTGTACTAAATCAATAATAATGCAAACTTCATGTTCCATAAACAATACACCCAGGTGTATGCTCATCAACATTCAAGTTGGTGCAGGCCCGTGAGACATAGGGTGTTTAGTGCACACGGACAAAAAATTACAATGTTGTCGCCAGGTGACTGCACGTTTAACAGAAATTCCTAATGAGTAATACTTACAAAACTACCTGCATACATGCAATCTACTTAGACCAGTGGACTCTACTTCTGGTAAGAAGCCATCGATTTAGTGAGGCCATTAGTGTCACGCATAATATGGGGTCCAATATTTCCCTGGTTTCCCAAGCAGATACAATACATGTAGCTGAATTATATGTAAACCTAGACAAATGAGAATGTATTTTCAATGTTTGATAGCAAAACACTTAAGACAAATTGTGTTAAAAATTGTAATGTTTCCCCACTCTGTCTCTAAATCTGAATGTGTTCAGAATACGCGTGCGTACTTTTAACAGTTGTATGACTCTGGAGAACATGGCAGTAGACGTACATGTATTTCAGTTAGTGTTCAATATGTAGATTTTATTAACATTCGTCCGCGAAAATGAAGACACTAGTTTTTACTCATGTACTGTACAATACATGATTCCATAATAGGTTGTAGTGTTTCACTCTATAAACATGTTGTATATGTTCTTTATTTTCTGAAACAAATTACCAGCATATTATCTGTTACTGTATATGACGGAACTATGGCGGTTACACGAGTCTCATATGAAGAGTCAATAATGATTAAGTCAGTGTAAATTGCTAAATGTTACATCATCATATATTATTGTAAGATTGTTTCGAGTGAATGTAGCTTGTTTCCCCAAGCTTTTAGTGTAAGCATTAAACTTCTTATCACACTACACGTGTTGTCCATACATTTTATACGACTTGTAGTGGGTATGTACAATTGTTCTAATTTTATGCTTTTATTGAAGCTTGCTATCTAGTCTTGGTGGGGTGAACATGTAGCATGAGCTGTACTAGATACTTAAGGTGCAAGGTGTAGCCCAAATAACAAACCTGGTAATTTTCACATTTTCATTTCAACGTTAAAGTAACCATTTCACTCAGTATATAGCTAAATCAGGAAAACCAAAAATGTTGATGAATTGTATTACCTTCAAGAGTGAATCGATGGTATTCTAGCATTGCTTGTTCGTGTTGTGTATTCACTGTCCACAAAACACTGTACTCTGCTGTATACAGACCCGTGAGTGAGTGGTTGTGTTTGTCAAGCTTTTCGTGATCGTTTTAAACCAGAATATTGATAATGGGTAAAATCTGACGGAAGGGTAACATTTTATATCTACATGTCACGATATGTTGACATTATAAAGTGGTAAACTCTTGAAGGTGAGTAGCTTTCAATAGGTACAGCTCACCCCATAGTGATGAGAGGGATTGTGCATACTTGTTCTTGCTTGATGGAACGCTAAACTACTCTGCTGTTGTACTGTTTTGTTTTTGTATTGTTTATTTTATTGGAAGCTTAAATGCTTAGGTAAACATTGTGATGATTAATTTAAATACTGTTCTCCTTCAAAAGGACAAAAGATTAACATTGTTGGATTTTGGTGCATGTTTATATAACTTGCTTTTCTTTACTTATTCATTTTGTTCTGCTAGGAAATTTTACCTCACTGCCACTGAAGAGGGGTAAACTCAATTGTCTTTTATTAGCCAATGAGCAAATGTTGTTTAGGATTTATATTATATAGCATGTTTTTATATTATGTTATGTAGCTAAAACTTCTATTCTAAGTTGAACAGTCTTATAGTATGAATTACAAATGTTTAAATTATAAACAAGACATGAATACGAGTATGTGTATACATAGAAGACATAGAAGGCTTGGTTGACATCCTCTAATAATGTGTTATTTATAATTTCAAGGTTCTTCTGTCACAGCACATTAAATCTTACTTTATTTAATATAATTTCGTCACATACAGTGAAACTGGAAATAAAGAAAGTTCATGTTTCAAGATCATGATACACATAGAGGATGGATAGTTTTCACTTATGGTAGAAGATATGGCTAAAGGGCATTTTGTGTGGGTTATGGTGATATGTGGCTATTTGTTTGTTTGTATTGTTGCATTTAGTGATAATGTTAATATATTGCTCAAATGTATAATTTATTAAACATTTTGCTACACAAAACAGATTAAGAGATTCTGATGTATCATGAAATGATCTGAAATAATAATAAGTTGATTTACATCAACTCTAAATTGTAATACTTTATTGTTACATAATGATATGGTACTTAGTACATAATTTTGTTATTTTTTGACACTTAATTCGAATAGAATAATTAAGGCGGAATGCAATCTCTTTTATGTTAGATTTTATATTGACTTTAAAATTCTTCATTTTATTGTTACTGCATTGTTAACGTTGCTGTTTCATCATATATTTTAGAACATCGTGCTTATGTTTATGTATACATGACACTAACATATAGTTTGATTTGCATGATTTACCGTGTATGTTCAATAGTCATACTTTTCATAGCTACATTCTATCTACTATGCTTTGAGTGACTAGTATTGTGGTCGTTGTACATGCAGATGTTGTAAAAAACATAAAATAGCATACGATTATTTCTGTGTCTTTAATAAGACTCAGAATATTGCTAAGAAACTTAAATCCCAGTAGGGATATGACTTAGCATTTCATTATGTAACTTTGACTCATCATTGCGTTTGAATGCGAGAATGTTACATGTGGGTCTAACGCATAAAATATTCACTGAAATTAGTAATTGAATATATTATATGGTGTCCGTAAATCACGATTGTAAAATTGTAAATACCTAGATACTATATGATGCTTTTTGTATTATTAAATATCTCGTACTAAGTTTATCTGGAAACGCAACAGTTATTGAATAAAATTGTGATTATTAATAATATAGCCAATGTGTTGGATTCATTTACAGATATTCATACAACAATATTTTCAACGGGTACTTATAATATATAACGAAATCATTGATGTAGCAATCACATACATGTATATAAACCATATTCAGCAATATGACTAGTCATTTCACACACATTTGAACCAAATGCTTAGTATTCATAAATATCCTCACCATTATAATACATACAGGGAGGGTGATGATCTTATGTATTGTTCTTCAAAATCTATCTTCAAATTATCTAGATTCATTATTATGTAAATAATTACTATACAAACAAATTCGCAACTATAAAACCATAGAATATAACTAGTATGCATGCAATTATTTCCAATTATACAAGTAGGTACATTTCATGATGGTCG
>CM032665.1:45899030-45909035 GCA_019095985.1 Streblospio benedicti
TATTCCAAGAAACTGCAGGACATACAGAAATTGCGTTTTTAACAGAAGGTATTTACGTTTGTAAGAACAGTAAATGAGAAGAAATGGGAAAGAATCGCAAATCGTAACGTAATTCTCGTAATTTTTTCTTCTGTGTCCTTCTGACGCAATCTCATAAAATTATTGTACAATATACCTTTAATTTTGCATCCCACATTAGAATTATTTAACAAGATAGTGAGATCATTCATGTACATATTAAATAAAATTGGAGACAATATGCCGCCTTGACTGACACCATTTAAATACTTTAAAGGACCTCGATAGTGACAACCACCATCTACTGCAACATTCCTGATTTGTATACCAAAACACCGTGAGCCGAACTATCAGAATGTATCAGAATTATCAAAACTATACTTCTATTCCACAAAATTTACATAGAAATGTACATAGAAATTTACATAGAAATGTCAAGGTAAGGGTTTCTTGTTGTCACTAGTCTAAACCCCGAGAGCATGACAGACTGTTTATATGGGAAACACGGCGATAAAGTGAGGTACTATCTGCACAAAATCAGGCCTACATGTAGCCCACTACTCACTAGACATCATTCACATGAGCTAACTTGCTTGCCAAGTTAACCAATCATAGGCCTGAACGCTGCACCTCATGCATATTATATTGCCTAATCCTGTCTAACTTGGCATTCAAGAGGGGGATTTGCGCCCGTTGCTGTGAAGTCAACTTAGGATGGCACGTTGTGAAGAAGGCCAGTTAGACATCCAATCACTGGCCAGTAATCTGCCACTTTCCAATTTAATCTTTGCACAAACACAACTGAAGCGCAGCCTTTTACATAATATATGCATGGATTATGCTTTGGGACCATTCAGTATTTATGACACGGTGGGGTAGGAGGATTTTAGGGCGGGCCATGAACTTTTGCCACAATGTTTGGTGTTTGGAGGGGGGGGGGGGGGATGGGGGCTATCAATTTTTTCACACATATTTGTGATTGCGTTATTGCTGGGGGGTGGGGGTGTAGGTCATCAATTTTTATCACATGAAATTGAGGGGGTTACCAATTTTTTTTACAGAGATTTGAAGAGGGGCAATTGATTATTTTACAGGATTTTTTGAAAATCGTCCTATCCCACCCTGTCATAAATACTGAATGGTCCCTTACAGTATTTTCAGCCTTAATGGAGACATTAATATTTTGCAAAACTTGTGTCCGGTGATGTTGAGATCATGAAAAATGAAATAAAGATAAAGCTTGATAATTCTAAATGTCTTTTAACACTCAATAAACGATTTGACACAAATCTGCACCAAAAAATGCTGTTATCCAAAATGTCCAACATCATGGTAAAGAATCATTTGTCTAAATGGTGCAACGATGACGCAACTTCATCATCTGATGATGAATTCACATCATGTCAGACACACTATTTAACAATATGCACTTGTACTGTATAATATACTTTTCAAACTGTTCTTTCTGAAATTGTACAGATACACTGCATGTCTGTGTCAGACATACCTGTATGTGACTGATATTGGTACCAATCTACTTAGTTAATAGTTAACAGATGGTATCTAGGTAAAATGTTTAAATGTGTTAAATGTGTTAAATGATTTCCAAACTATTCATGCAATATGTGTACATATGATAAGTTATGGTGATATTACTGTTAAATAATGTTTGAAGATAATGTTGACTTTGATGAAAATGATTCAATAAATTGTTGGAAATTGTTTATTTTTTTGCTAAGATGAATTTGTTGAAAAATAAACACAGAAATGAATGACCCCTTCCCTCACCAGAAGGTCTCAAAATCGAATCCCCCCACCCAACCATTTGTCCAGCCTAACGATAATAAATGGTCACTCCCTTAGATACCATCTTACAGAATTTATACTCACCACAAAAAGGGAAACTGCATTCTTATAGCAATAATTAAATGTGAATATGAGTTAATGCAGTGATTTTGTAAATGAATTAACTAGACTTCCTTTTCATATGGATTGATTGGCTAATTTTTAGATAAATCCATTTAAACTTACCGTCTTTATATTTTGGGACATTTTTCCATGTTCATCGTCCCAGACTTCCTTCTGTCACCAGGTGGCAACACGTGACATTGTATAGGCAGTTGGTATATCAGTTGGCATAATATGTCCTATTCTTAAAACTAACCCCGCCCCCCACCCACCCACAACCGCCCCCACCCCGACACCTCTTTCACAACAAACACTGACTGACTTCCTTCAATGGCACGTGGTAAAAACGGATGATATTGAAAAATTGAAAAGCTTTTCCTTTTGTATTTTTGTTAATGATACATTAATAGAATGTAACATTAATTGAAGTGGTTAATGCTTTTGAATGTGACAAGTTTGTTAAGCGTGACTGGTTTGAAAACAAATACGAAATATAAGTTTTAATTTTACTTCTAAAACTTATCTTTGTGAAACCTGATTTTGAAAAATTATATTTTTTGTTTCAATATGGTAGTTACCGGACCAATATAAGGCATTAACATATCTGATTGTTTCGAGTTGAAACATATCATTTAGGCATAGGATATATAGAAAGGGCGATTATATTGACCCTGTTACCCAGTTTATACTGAAGAAATCATCCTTGTTTGAATACGTAATTGCAACATACATATCCATTATCAAATGTCTTAATCAACTTTAAAAGTAAAAACGGTAGTGATAATTTAAAGTAAATATATCATTAATCAAATTACTTTCAAACGTAAACACTCAAACCACAATACTTAAAACAGTATTCGAGGTGTAGCCATGCATGGTTTAGATGAATAAAAATACTCATAAATTAGCATGAATTGCTTCAAAAAGTAAGACTATCCCCACTCAACATTGGGAATATGGGAATATATCATATAGAAAGTACAAAAAAATATATAAGGACTAACCTAATTGAAAACATTATTTCCACTCAACATTGGAAATAAAATATACAAATATTCCCACTCAACATTGGGAACATAGCAACCAAAATAACCCCACCCAGCATTGGGAATGAAATACCAACATAAGTATTAATATCCCCACTCAACATTGGGAACAAGGTCAAGGAGCTAGGTCTATAGTCAGTGGAAGTCTAGGACTCATACTAAAGTTATAAGGTAATAAAGAAAAGAAAGCCACACCCAAAATGTAACAGGCACATATAAACATTAAGGCGACAAGTGGCTCCAACAAATCTTTACATTACTATGTACAACCGATATACAGTACTACCGAGCACATTTTACCAAGTGAGCGTTAATAAAGTTACTGCATGAAAAGACAACTCGCGTGCAGCGTAACTGTGTTAGACGTCCGTAAGTCACACCGACAAGTACTGCATGAAACAACAGATCACTGTACAAATACCCACTCACTTTAAACGAAAACAAATTGACTAAATTGAACAATAAACTTTGGAAAATTCTCAAATGTCTTAGACAAAATGGCGTGGCTAAGACGAATATTTAAGTATGTAACATAAGAAAAACCCGTATGAAATAAGGTGACAGACCAACACAAAAAGGTCAATGACCAGTAACAATTAAAACAAGATTATTATGTACAAATTAAAAATACATTTTTTGTAGATTTTTTTTTTTTATTTTTTGTTTCAATATGGTAGTTACCGGACCAATATAAGGCATTAACACATCTGATTGATTCGAGTTGAGACATATCATTTAGGCATAGGATATATAGAAAGGGCGATTATATTGACCCTGTTACCCAGTTTATACTGAAGAAATCATCCTCGTTTGAATATGTAATTGCAACATACATATCCATTATCAAATGTCTTAATCAACTTTAAAAGTAAAAACGGTAGTGATAATTTAAAGTAAATATATCATTAATCAAATTACTTTCAAACGTAAACACTCAAACCACAATACTTAAAACAGTATTCAAGTTGTAGCCATGCATGGCCATGTTTGGTTCATGCCAAATCATTATTAATCTGCCAGACTTATTTTCTAACATGACTTAAAAGTTATACTTGTTTCATGTATGAGATGCATCTAGTGTGAATCGGCCACCCTCTTTGCGTATACCTAGCCATGTCTTCAAAAGAAAAGCTCACTGTCTAACTTGCCCAAACTCAATATTTTCACTAATCCCAAGTAACAGTGCAACATCTCTATTTTCGCACATACATAATATGAAATTATGTTATATGAAGCCATGCAAATATTATAGATGTAATCCAAAGTTTAAAACAAAGTAAATTTAAATCAATTAAAAAAAATTTTTGTGGAGCAACAGCAGCAAAGACATGTTGCTTCATCTGAGAGTGAAGTGTAACTGAAGCTGTGTGAATTGAGGACTGAGACTAGAACATTATAACTATTATAACTAATATAATATATATAACTAATATTGAGAGTTATATCTATAGTATGACAGATTTATGACCACAGATGGATCTTCCAAGACTTGTGAAGAGAAGCTCAAAACTTGAAACTTGAAAAGCTTTATTGTTTAAAAACATTAAGATAATTGTCATTTACCACTAAGAGAATATCTTCTCTTCGCGCTGAGTCTCGAGCCATTTCAGGGTATTCGGTTATCATCTTTGATGCATCTATCTGCAGCACCATTAACAACACTCAAATCTTCAAAAAAAGTCCTCATTCTTTGGTATTCATCATGCTGCTCCCAATCTTCAACAGGATGTTGTAACCTCGCACCATAGCAATTCATCAAGTGGAATAACGGCCAAGATCTACCGATTCTGGTAGATAGGCTAAACACTCTTGGCATGTTTGTTGGCAATACTGGTTTGCCAGGTTGCCTTACATAGTTGGCTGGAGGCTTTGGTCGATTCAACTCTCTTTCCATGGCTTGCCTTTCATTTTCTGTAATCTTGTTGTCGAAGAGTCCAAAGACTACCAGCTCTTCACTCAGGTACCATGTATGTCTAGAGACACTCAACAGAGCTGCATCAACCATTTTCGACTGAAGGGAATGGTGTGTGAAGAGCACTTTATAAGCATGAAGGTCCATCCATAGGTTTCTGTCTAGACGTGGAGCATCTATTGCCAGGCAAGCTTGAAGGTGATATGGGGCTTGATACTCACACAGAGCCTTTGACTGTTGTATCCAGCTCTAGCCCGTGCAACATTGCAATTTTAAATTCATGTAGGCCTATACCCATAAGACGCGTTTTGTTTGCAGACCCTGATTTTCGTATGCGAAACACTATGGCAGGAGGTCTTCCATTTGATCTTGGACGGAGCACTACCCCTCTTAAGTAAGTGACAGTGATTTCTAGGAACTCTTCGTAGTCTCCTCTTCGAAAAGTTTCATTCAACATCATATCCCTTATCCAAGTAAGAACTTCCTCTGCACCCACACGTCTCCAATCATCTCTATTAGCAGGCCATTGCCATAAAACCAAAACATCTTGTGTGTTAGACCAGGCCATGCTTTGTGAAAGCGTTTAAACAGTTGGTTTTCAGGGGCCTTTGTTATGTCTCTTCCTCTGCATGCATCGTACAACCAACCAACATGGCGTTCTCCAGTATGATGTCGACAAGCTAGCCATAATATAGGTCTATTTAGCAAAATCTCAACCCTAGCGGCAGCCCTTTTCTGTTTGCCAGTGTTTGAAGCAGTTGTATCAAAACCTGACCAATAATTGCATCCTGCACACCCCATTTGTCGGTGGTATTGTAGATGGCACTTGCCTGGGAAGCACCAGTACCATCTGGTATGACTGGAGAAGCTGCAAATTGCTTAGAGAAATTCCCAGGTGAAGAAATTATGGCTAGACGATCTTCTGTCACTCCACTCTTGAATTGAATGATTTTGTACCTGATCTATAGTGGGAGTAATGCTGGCAACTTGTGGCACTTTGTTCATTCCACAGAAAAAGTCAAAGTCAGTCTTGTGTTTAGGGATCATTTGTTTTTGTAGTTCATCATTAGTAATGTTAGAAATGTTAAACAGGTTTTCCAAAGAAGATTGGTAATCTAGGTCCAATGTCAATAGACTTGCTTGCTTTTTTTTAAAGTATTCTACCAAATCTATAACTTTGCGCTGAACAGACCTTGTGCTCAGAGTAGGAATTTGGGGGGATTTACACCATACATCAAGAATTTCATCTGTAATCTTTGAAACTAATGCTGCTTTTTTGTGAGAAGGATTATTATCTCTCAATGACCTGAGAATAAACTCATTTTGTTGGGAGTTTGCAATTGGCCATTACATCCAAAGCAGCTCCAACAGCTTTATCCCAAATTCTATGCTCTGAACTAGTTCGTTTGATGATATTAGTGATAGTACTAAACAATGAATTAAATTCTCGTTGAAAATATGAAAACCTGATCTATAGTGGGAGTAATGCTGGCAACTTGTGGCACTTTGTTCATTCCACAGAAAAAGTCAAAGTCAGTCTTGTGTTTAGGGATCATTTGTCTTTGTAGTTCATCATTAGTAATGTTAGAAATGTTAAACAGGTTTTCCAATTAAATGACCTTAAATGATCAGGTCCAATTTCATTAAGGTCACGTAGACTAATGCTTTTTTTTTTAACAAATCTATTATACATTTATACTGAAATGTCAGACGTTGTAGTTAGATTTTTACATTTAAAACAAAACAAATATATTTTATAATTTATTTTTATGTGAAGGATGCAAAACAATAATGCTGTTTTTTGTGAGAATATTTATTGACAATACTATTCATTTATTTCTGAGAATTGTTGAAACAATTTTTGTTTAGTTTGCAAATGGCCATAACAAAATAATTCAAAATCTTGAACCTGAAATTAACTTATGTTTATCTACATCTACAGGCCAGACATAGAGAGTTTGAAAATTAGTGATAACTAAACAATGAATTAAATTACATACATGAAAATATTATTTTCAATTGTTAAATATAGTTTCAAATTTTTAAGACTGTATAATAAGATGTAAACAGTATTTGAAAAAAAAGTATGCATAAAAATAAAATAATCATAATGTTCACATACAAGATTTGTATGTATAAAATAACAGCCCTATCATGTAATGAGGGTTGGTTAGGATAGTACAGTCTCGACAAGACATCCCTCAGAGTCCAGAAACAATGTAACGAAATGACCGGTTTGTGAGCCTTGCTCATATGTTATAGTTTGACTAAGTGGTCAGTGACATTAAATGACCTTAAATGATCAGTCTTTGTATGTTCTCCTTTATTAAGGTCACGTGATAATGCTTTGTTTGTAACAGGGTTCACATATACATTTATACGAAATGTCAGACATGTGCTAGTTACTTTTTACATATAAAACAAAACTAAATCATATTTTATAAGTGGAAATGTTCAAATATGATTGTGTTTATGCTCAACACTTCTAAAACAATGCATTGATGAGTTTGAAGGCAGGATGGAATTTAATTTGACACACAAGTAGTACTATTTTTCCATTATAAAAGTCGAAGGACACAAAAAAACATACGATGCCTCCATTATCGCCCATGTCGGAGTGACAATTGAAAAGTAATTTGTTTGAAGAGATAGCTCTCAAATTGCATGCATTATCACTGCAAACGTCTTCACTCATTCAGGCAATCACTTCAAGGTGCATGAAACGGCCCTGACTTTCATTTGCATATTGTGATCCTTAATGGAAAAGAAAAATTTGTCTCTTAACATTGAGTCTATATCTTTAAACTTACAGTTTGTTGCCATTGTACCTTTGCAGCAGCAACTACGATTTTGTTAAGTGTCTCAAGCTTAAGCTTCACATGCTTACATTTTGTACACAAGTAAGTTATTCTATTTTTCATTGACATTCACTTTACATTTTAAGTCCGAGTTTGTCAAAGCTTCTTTTTCTTCATTTTTTCTCTAAGATACTTTTCTTTGAATCTGATGAAAGCTTGCTTCTGTGTTGCTTCAATCAAATAACATGCTTGAACAGGAGCATCTTTGTCTCTGTTGATGTTTGTGTCTCTCTTAGTTGGAAGCTGTCTGCTGAAGTCTTCACTCTTATAGAATTCTTGGACTTTTTTTACTAGATCATCTGAAATTTTATCTTTCCTGGTTTTTCTTTTTTCAGCCCTGATTTTGGTTTGCATTTTCTTTTTTCTGATAAACTTGCGACTGATTTTGAATTCTTTTCTTAATTGTGATACTGTGGCAGCTTGGCCTTTCTCCTTTACCACAGTGCCAACAAGTGTGTGATAGATTTGCCCATCTTTTGGGTTGAATTTTCTTTTTTCTGTTAAACTTGCGACTGATTTGGAATTCTTTGCTTATTTGTCATGCTATAGAAGCTTGGCCTTTCTCTTTTACCACAGTGCCAACAAGTGTGTGATAGATCTGCCTATCATCTTCTGTTGCGGCTTTTTTTACATTATTAATTATATGTTTTGCCTTTTCATCAAAACTCAATTTTCTTTTTAAAACTTTTTCAATGCCGTGTTCTTGTTCAAGGATTTTCAATGTCTGTGGAGTTGCTTTTTAACAAGATTTGCCAAAGTGTGTGCATGTTGAAGGTAGTAATTGTTCATTTCTTGTTACATATCTCTGGATAGTACTCCTACTTCTATGGCCACCCATGCCTCCAGGAGATGCAGGGGGAGTCTTGGATGTTCCTTCATCATCAGACTATGCTGTTTCACAACTTACTTTGTTTCTATTGTTTTCTGGATTTGAAAGCTTAATCCTCAGTACAAAATTCTTCCTAAGCCGATGATTTTGTTCTAGGTTTCTTTTTTTCCTCAATTTTGTCGACTCTTGTATCTGTTTCTTCTCCCTTTTCAAGTTTCTCTCTCTATGCTTTCTCTCTCTATCTCTTCTTTTCAACCCGGCTTTCTTCTGATATTTTTGTTCATTCCTCCACTCTGTGCTCTCACACACATGGTTTTCTGGCTGGGATTCTGACTCCATACACTTTCTATCATAATGGTTTCTGACTGAACACGTTTTCTTTCATGATACTTTTGCATTTTTACTCTTTCCTTTTCTCCAATTGCCTCATACATCTTTGGACTTTTCTTTGCGGCATGTTTCTCCTCCAATTTTATCTTCCTTTTTGGGACTCTATCTCGTTCTCTAGCAATTTCTTGCTTTGAAGTATCTTTAAGCTTCATTCTATATTGTTGCTTTCATGTAGAGCATACTGTAGTATAATGATATCCAATCCATTAGAATTCCTAATAAAACTTTATTGAAAAGTTATGCTAATGATATACATGTATGCCTTATTTATAAAGAAATTATAGTTCAAACTGTGGGTCCATAAGAGTCATTTACAAGCAATGTGTATAAATGTAAAAACATCAGTTTAAAAACTAAATGATTATAGTTAATTCCCTTTCAGTTTTAAATCTAAAATACTTATTCAACAACAGTACTGATCGCGAAGGAAGTACATCTTTTTTCATTTTGGGTTTTTTGCTTCGTTTCGTTTCTTTTCTATGTTTTCTTCATCAAAATTTGCATTTTTCTTCTGTAGTAAATTACAATTGAAGAGATTCTCTTACGTTTTAAGCAAAGTGAAATTCAGACTAAATATTCTCTATGTTTTTCTTTTGCTAGATAGGATTAATTCCAAAAACCTTTAGTCTACTTGCTAGCCCTTACAGCCCTATAGTGAACCTGGAAATTGTGACTACAAAGAGTGATTTGGTATCCATAGGATCTATAGAGCTCAATTCTACAGGATGCCAGAAAATTTACCTCTGGGAACAATTTTTATAGCCATATTTCAAAATGGCCTCCGTGATATTGACAAATATTGATAATATTGGTTGTATAACCCTTAGGCACATGAGTGATACAGAATACTAAGTGGTTATCTTATAAAATCATATAAATACATTGAGTAGCCATCTTGGATTCTTTTTCAAAATGTCTACCAAAATACTAGCCATTCTTGAAAATTGAGTTATTATGAAGAAAAATCAAAACATCAAATACACATTTATAAATTAGATATTTTCTAACAATTTTGTAACAGAAACTTCACATAATGATATTGTT
>CM032665.1:45922235-45940272 GCA_019095985.1 Streblospio benedicti
CATTTTTTTTTTTATTTTTTTTTTGTTTTTTTTTCGGTTTTTCCCGGGTTTTTTTTTAGGCTTTTTTTATTTTTCATTAATTTTGATTTCTTTGACAATTTTCTTTACCATATTTATTGTTTTCACGTCATTTGAGGCCCAAGTGATGTCATCAGCATATTTAGGAGATATTGTGAACTGTTGGGTCTTCTTTTATGTCGCTCTTCCATCTTACTTGGTTAAAATCTTTTATTGCATAATTGTGATCAGATTTTTCTTCTGGGGTAATTGCTTGGGCTAGATAGAAATGAAAAGTATAGCTGATAGACAGTCCCCCTTGAATGATTCCAATTAGGGAGGTAAATGCTGACTCAGCTCATTTCCAACTCTTATGTGTATGGAGACGTCATTTGTCAGGATGTGGATTAGGTGAAGCTCTTCTGGTAATAGAACTTCTTCCAGATGTTTGAAAAGTTTTTTTTCTATTAACGGTGTCAAAAGCTTTTGACATGTTTGACAATTTTGACAATTGTTATGTTGGAAGAATGTTGATTTGATCATTAGATATTTGTTATTTGATTATTGCAATTTGCATATTGATGTATATATGTGTGTTATATTATTTATAAAGATTTTCTTTCGTAAGTTTTAGATATCAAAGTGGAGTGTTCATGCCAGTTTGAAGGGTTTCACTGTACATTATTGTGATGTTACCATCTATTGACATATGTCGATGTGGTGGCGTGTGTATATATATAGTATGTGTATAAATATTTGAATGTCGCCTATTGTGTTTTTCAACATGTCATCGCATTTTAGAATTATATAATGGAAGGTTGAGGTTTTGTGAAGATATCCCATATATTTGTGAGTATACTCTACAAATCTATGTAAAAACATTACCTATTTGTACGATTTTTTATATGATTAAGGAAATGCAATTACGGTTTATGATTAGATATTTTCAGTTGATTTAAAGATGGCTTTTATGAATTTTAAGGAAATATTTAGCATTTAATTAGATTGGTTTTGTTCATTTTGTAGATTCACCTTCTTGTCACCTTCTACTTGTCACCTCCCAAGTTTGATACTAATACTTTGTCAAATAATGTTACCCCATGTCAAATCACCATATTATGCCAGAATATAAAAGAAGTGTAAATAAAATAGAATGTACCACAAAACCTTGCTTTTTTATCGCCTACAGTTGCCTACAATTTTGAAAAAAGAAAAAAAGCACTCAAATATATTACAAAGATGTTTAGCTACAGATGGAACAATGGCAAGGTGTGATCCAGAAAAAGCTGTGAGAGAGGCTATCACAAACCTCATATGTACGGGGATCATTAAATGTGTCCTGATTGGTGCACTCATAAAAAAGGGGGAGATTTGTTCAAGGAAGTACCCTACAATTAAATTCAATAATATTTTATTATACTGACATGTGACAGTTACAATACAATGTCACCAAGCCAACTTGGCTGAAATTGTACAAGTAAGTGCGAGGCAAAATAAATAAAATAAGGCAGCAACACTTAGTTTAACATATATATTTATATTATACTTGAATATAACATCTTTGTGTGCTTTTCATGACTTTCTAATGTAACAGGTTGGCCACTGTAGTAGCCTCATGAATGTATGCGCTAATTGTACAGCAACGTTCAGTTCTCGCGCATGCGTACGTTTTTTAATTTTGGATACAAACAACCAGGCCACGTGCTTTTGACAAGTGTTTTCTTATGACTGCGGTGAGAGAAAGTAAGTATTTTATCTGATGTTTATCGCATACAAATGAATTAGTGATTACATAATCCTATTCCAACAAAGAATTAAAACATCACTACTTATAAAGCGTATAAAATTCGACTTGTTACACAGTTTAAAACCCGTAGATCTAGCTATTTCAAGACTCACTTTTCTAATATGTTTGCAGAACTGGTATACTGGTGTTTTCATGATAGAGAATCAGAATTAGGAAATTATCTACAAATGTATTGCCTGTAAATGTATGAAATTTTGTTAGCATACATTACAAAACCTCCCCTAATATATATGAAATGTTCATAAACATCTGGTATTTTCTAGTTTACCATGTAACCCTGTTGTAGTAAATTAGATGCCACAGATAAATGAAAATAAAAAAAATTTCTACAAAAAATGTATTTTTAATTTGTACACAATAATCTTGTTTTAATTGTTTATACTGGTCATTGACCTTTTTTGTGTTGGTCTGTCACCTGAATTCATACGGGTTTTTTCTTATGTTACATACTTAAATATTCGGCTTAGCCACACCATTTGTCTGAGACATTTGAGATTTGTCCATAGTTTATGGCTCAATTTAGTCATGTGTTTTTCGTTTAAATTAAAATTAACATTCCGAGAATAACAACCAATACTGGTAGACTGGATACATGAACTTATATCATTCAATAGTGATATTCCTGTAACGTTATTCGGTGTTTAATTTGCTACGTGCGCATTTTTTATTTTGAATCTTGCGCGTCACCTACAAGAGTAACCCCACATTGTCTGGGACTGGATAGTGTGTGTAGATCTACACAGTTACCCTGCACTGAGCGGATACTTGTACAGTGATCTGTTGTTGCATGTAGCACTTGTTGGTGTGCCTTACGGACGTCTAACACAAGTCCGGTAGGAGGATGGACAAATCTAGCTGAACCCGAAATAAATTCTGATCAAAGCAAATTTGGTATCGTTTGAAAGCTGCCCCTCTGTAGAGTATTCAGATAAAACCCCACCGGAATCCGCCTCCGGGAAAACCTTTCACGCTTGAATGAAATTGCTTACTTTTGAATTGGACACAAATGTTCAAAACAGCTGCTGTACACACACTGATGAGAATAAATTATGTTCTAAAGATAAATAAGTGTGTTTAATTGTGTTATCAATAAGATAATCATTCCCAATATCAAGCAACTTATCCATAAAAATATTGTGACCTTGAATGACCTTGAATAACCTTCAAAATATTATTTTTCGTTTTAGATGACACTTTTTCATACTGCCATATGATCTTTAGTTAATTTGGGGACTTATAAGACTGTTAAACAATCTTAATATACAGGGCATCACTTAGTATCCTTACTAGTATAATAACATAACATTTAATTATCATTGAAACCATAATTGGAAGTGTCATTCTCACAGGCAGATTCAGGTTTTAAGAAAGCTGGGGGGAGGGGGCATACTTAAGAGATCTCATGGGATTCGTACGCATGATCGATAGCCAACATGCCAAAACCCCTATGAAAATAAAGTATTTCGATGGAAAGGGGTCAAGGGCATGAACCCTGCTCTCCCCCCCCCCCCCTCCACCCCCCCGATCTGCCTATGATACTTATTTAGAACCATGAGTGCATTTTGGCATATCGTGCTTGATGTTGATGCAAAATCTTAAATAGATCTGCCTCTAACTAGACACAGACGTCCAGTCTATATTGGTCACAGATAAATATCGTGTGCAGGCTAGGTGGTTTTCATACCATGATGAGCTTCCTAGGCAGCATATGAAACATGATGAAAGGGTCTGGTTTAGTGGAGGCATTGGAAACAATTTATGGTCCTCATACCATTGTACACATGTTTAGTGGCAAAGCTGTCTCAAGGGCCATACGTGGACTTTTTCTCAAGCCGCTGTATATAAGCTTTTAATTCCTCTCTTTCAACAACAGGTTGAATCAGCTGAAGTTGAAGATACGGAAGGAATAATTGATGAAATGGAAGGAATAAACAGTGATGATAAGGGGGAAATTCTTCAAAGAGATGATATTGAATTGCTTCATTAATTGTATACTAATATTAGAGGAAAAAAGAAATCACTGCAGTTAGAAGAAAAATCAAATGAGGTCACCAAGCTGCATAGTATATTGTCCAAGTATAAAGAAACACTTTCAGAAAAATCCATAACTGCAAAACTTTGGCTACAATATATAGATTATGTTGACGTTCTCAAGCTTTTAATTCATGCTGAAAGAACTGGTGATTGGAATGCACATCTTATTGCAATTACCAAAATGCTGAATCTATTTGCAGCAACTGGGCATATAAATTATGCCAAAAGTGTTTGTATATATTTACAAAATATGCTTGACCTCCCTCAAAAACATCCATGGCTGTATGATTATTTTGTTGGTAGTCTTCTCACAGTTAGAAGGAGTAACAGATTATGGGGTGTCATCTGGACTGATCTAGCCATTGAACAAGTTTTGATGAGATCAATTAAGAGTAGGGTTGGCTTGACTAGGGGAAGAGGTATCACTGAAAGTGTGCGTACACAGTGGATATATAGGATGCATGAATGTGCTGGTGTCCATGATGCAATGACCACTTTAATTGGTCTCAAGAGTAATAAATCAGAACAGCACACAGAAATTGGTGGTGCAAGTAGTGAGTGCGATAACAAGGACTTGTCCTCTTTACAGGAATGGTTTGATGCTCATGAACCATTTGATGGTAATGAAAAAATACTGAAGTCATTGTCATCAGGACTAACTGCATCAGAAGATGATTGGATTAGTTGTGACAAAACTGAAGAAATGAAAAGCCTCATACATAAGCAGTTTGATGACAAAATTGTTGCCTCGGCATCTATAAAAAGGAATGATCAAATAAAATCTCTGGAACAACTCTCTCCTGGAGTAAAGATAGAAAACGAAAAACTTCATATAAACCCAAATATTCTATTTTCAAGGCTAGCTGCAATTTTGCAAAGGAGAAATGACATGGAACCATACTTAGGACACGAATTAACAGCAATTCCAAGTTCTTTATTCAAAGATTCCAATATGAGAAAACCTGTAAAAGCCACCTTAGCAGAGACTTGGCAGATGTTCCTCCAAGTCAACATGTTGCTGCAAATATCCATGTTATAGATGGTGGTGCTCTTCTCCACAATGTGAAGTGGCTAAAGAAATCTTTGTACAGAGATATTGTAATGCTGTACTTTCAGCATGTACATGTCAAATATGGATATTGTTACATAATCTTTGATGGTTATGAACATCCCAGTGTAAAAGATCATGAACATCAGTGAAGAACATCAGTCAGTAAAACATGTGCAGACATACTTTTAAATGAAAATATGCGAGCACATCACAACCAAGAAATGTTTGTATCAAACAGTAACAACAAAAAGCACTTGATTTCTTTGATGAAGCATTATTTGGAAGAAGATGGGCAAACAGTCTTTGTCAGAGATGGCGATGAGGACACGCTTGTCATTGAGCATGCTCTGCAAATTGCTCGACAAGAGAGAAATGTCAATGTTGTTGCAGATGATACAGATATACTTGTTCTCCTACTGCACCATTGGCACAGAGAGATGGGTGACATCTTTTTTCAATTGACTAGACAAAAAGCTGAAGGACCTAAGATCTTCAATATATCACATATTGTGGAGAAAGTTGGGCACATTGTGTGCACAAACATTTTATTTATTCATGCATGGGGTGGATGCGACACAACGTCTACGACTTATAGTCATGGTAAAACTGTCTTGCTAAGGAAAATACCAACGTCTGAACACATTCAAGAAATATCTGCCATATTTCAGAGTAACATCTCTACAGCAGACGAAATAGAAAAAGCCGGAAACAACTTGTATGTTTTATAGTGTTGAGTGGCAACGTTAATGTTTCATTGAATAAGCTTCGATTTCTCAAATTCATGGAAATGATCTCAAGCCAAACTGCACTTGAGCCACAAAAACTTCCTCCAACAGAAGCAGCTGCAAAATATCATAACAGAAGAGTATTTCTTCAAACATCAATTTGGAAGAACCTAGATAATAATTGTTTAAGTCCAATTGAGTGGGGGTGGGAGCCATCTGCTTCAGTCAATGGGTCCATGTCCCCTAAAATGACTGATCAAAGTGCTGCACCTGATAGTTTGTTAAACTTTGTCAGGTGTAAATGCGAAATGACATCAAAAACCCATGTAAGACAAATCAAGGTTCTTGCCGTAAAAATGGTTTAAAGTGTGTTGCAGCATGTGGTGATTGTCGAGGTGAAAATTGTCTTAACACAGAGCCCATTATCATCGAGACTGGTGAAAATAATGATGACAATGACATTGTTTGATGCTATATTTTCTCCTAAATGATAAGATGAAACAATTTTCATCACATAATAGAAGTGTTGCTGATTTTGATTGCTTTTGTACATACTTTAAATTTGAGTACAGACCTAATTGTTCGATGGTTGACCTTGAATATATATCTTCGTAATTATGTTATATGACCATATGCACCCTTCATCATGGTGTATAAACATTGGGTATGTAATTTATTAAGCCCAATATCTGAGATTATACTGTTTTTGTTACACATTGTTTGTCTTTCGTTTTGAATAGATACACAAAAATGAACACATCTATTGGTCAATATTGTTATCAATGTCCAAATAGCAGCATTTCAAGGTCAAGCAATATTCATTTATTTATTAAAGGGTACTGTGAACTCTTTAAGGGAAAAATATTCTATTTTCAGCTTTTTAATATTTATTATACTTTAAACTATGAAGAACAAAATGTTTTGAAATGAACCTTTTATCATCAATAGTTTTCCCATTACAACGCATTTTGTAAAGACCAAGCTGGAGTGAAAAACAATGACTCATTCTTTGCAGGCTTATAAGGTTATATGGGCTAAAAATTAAATTTTTACATTTTCAATGTTTTGTATGCTATAAATGATAAAGAACAACATCTTTTTAAATGAACCTTTTATCATCAATAGTTTTTCTTATATGATACATTTTATAGACAGCAACTATTACCAATATATATTGATAGGCCACGTTTAAAGCCCATTTTCTCAAAACTAAGTTTGCATAGTGGATGAATTTTTCTTTTTATATTTCTCCTTAACCATGAAATCAAATTTTCACAAACGTGTATATATTTGAAGATATAAGCATTCTGAAGAAAACCTTACTAGGGATTTTGGTTTTTTTATTTCGTTGATGAATTATGAACGGTTTTGTATTGATTTGCAAGAAAATTCGGAAAATAGGTGGTTTTAAAACTTAAAATGCATGTGAAATGATAAATAGGAAAAATATAAAAAAATTGAGGCAAGGTTTTCTAGATAAATATACAAATTTTGTAACTGAATAGTGATTTTGGTCATTTCGATGTTTTACTATCAGTTATATGCTTCACAGGCAAAGTTGTAATTTTTTCATTAATTGCTTTATAAATTTTTTTTTCATCAATCTATACAATTCAAAACATGTTGTGTCATTAGATTAGATAATTATCTACAAAATAAGGTGTAATTTGTAAGAATTGGAGCAATAATGAGTGAGAAAATCAAAGTTTAATAAAATCCTAAGAAAAGAGTTCACAGTCCCTTAATAAATATCATAATTATCAAATGTTTAATCAAGTGTACAGACACATATATATATATATATATATATACAAATCGCATCTCATATAATCCTGTCCTTGTGTGCACTTTTAAACTGTTGCAGTTAGAAAAATCTTGTTTCAAGGACGTTTTAAGGTCATTCAAGGTCACTAAACAATGGAATCAATTTTTAACTTATTTCTTAACATCTATTGGTCATAGAACAACACAATCAACTTAATCATCAGCATTTGAATATGAAAACTTTTATATAAAATAGATTTGTATGTGTACTTCACATGTAAAATTCATTCAAGCATAAAAAAATTTCCAGGAGGCGGATTCCGGTGGGGTTTTATCTGGATACTCTACAGAGAAGCAGCTTTCAAACGATACCAAATTTGCTTTGATCAGAATTCATTCCGGGTTCAGTCGCCTTCCTACCGGACTACACAGTTATGCTGCAAGTAAGTTGTCTTTCCATGCAGTAACTTTATTAACGCTCACTTGGCGTGTAACAGGTGCTCGGTACTGTAGTACTGTATATCGATTGTAGATCTACATAGTAATGTAAAGTTTTGTTAGCGTCACTTGTCGCCTTAATGTATATATGTGCCCGGTACTTTTGGGCGTGGCTTTCTTTGCTTTATTACCTTATAGCTTTAGTATGAGGCTTGTTCTAATGTTGAGTGGAGATATTATTAATTATGTTGGTATTTCATTCCCAATCCTGGGTGGGGTTATTTTGGTTGCTATGTTCCCAATGTTGAGTGGGAATATTTGTATATTTTATTTCCAATGTTGAGTGGAAATAATGTTTTCAATTAGGTTTGTCCTAATATATTCCCAATGTTGAGTGGGGATAGTCTTACTTTTTGAAGCAATTTTTGCTCATTTATATGAGGTATTTCATTCCCAATGCTGGGTGGGGTGATTTTGGTCTCTATGTTCCCAATGTTGAGTGGGAATATTTGTATAATTTATTTCCAATGTTGAGTGGAAATAATGTCTATGTTCCCAATGTTGAGTGGGAATATTTGTATATCTTATTTCCAATGTTGAGTGGAAATAATGCTAACAAACAATAACTCCAGAAAGACATTTTGTATACTTTATATGTCATCCCAATGTTGAGTGGGTTTGGCTGCCCTGTCTGGGGCTTTATTTACTAGTAGTGCATTTTGTATACTTTATTTGTCATCCCAATGTTGAGTGGGTTTGATTCCCCCAATACCAATGGGGCTTTATTACTAGTAATCCTTTTTGAATACTTTATGTGTCATCCCAATGTTGAGTGGGTTTGGCTGCCCTGTCGGGGGCTTTATTACTAGTTAGTAGTAGCTCAATTCGTAGACTTTATTTGTCATCCCAATGTTGAGTGGGTTTGATTTCCCCAATACCAATGGGGCTTTATTACTAGTAATCCTTTTTGTATACTTTATTTGTCATCGCAATGTTGAGTGGGTTTGGCTGCCCTGTCTGGGGCTTTATTGCTAGTAGCTCATTTTTGTATACTTTATTTGTCATTCCAATGTTGAGTGGGTTTGATTCCCACAATACCAATGGGGCTTTATTACTAGTAGTATATTTTGTATACTTTATTTGTCATCCCAATGTTGAGTGGGTTTGGCCATCCTGTGTGGAGCTTTATTATTAGTCATTTTGTGTACCATTTGGGCATCCTCTGTTTTACATACAGTACTGATATCGGAAGGATACAGAAGAACAATTTCGAGAATTACGCTACAATTTCTTACGTTTTTTTCCTATTTCTTCTCATTGTTGCGACTATTACAAACGTAAAAAGTTTCTGTAGCTTCCCCAAAATAAGGCTTTCTTCATAACTCGCCTGAAGTTACGTTTATTTTGATTGTTCCCCATACGCATTTTAAGGGGTTCCCGTAATAAAAAGGATATTGCTAAAAGTTCAAATTCACGCAGACATTTTGAAAAATTTTCGTTTCATATTGGGTGTCTGCACAGCGTCCGCACTTCTGGTTTCATTTTGTGTCGAGAATAAACGAGAACGCCCGAACGTGACAAATCAAAGAAAGACAAGGGACTGCCCCCAAGGCATGTACGATCTGAGATGAGCCGGCGCACTGATTGAAAGAACAGCACTTGAAATAACCTCAATTTATAAATAAATAACATCTATATTTGAACTCATGGATTGAAGCTGGAATGGTTAGCGACCTAAGATTCATAGGTGTGCTTGATAATACATGTGTCTATAATAAAGTTAGTGACAGGAGAAATATTTTCGCAGAAATGTCAAAAGTGAACGGAGCTCTGAAACCTTTTAAAGAATTACTGAATCTACAACCTTTGGTGGCACAAGAAAGTCTTGAAATACAGGCAATCAATAGAACTTCAATCCATGTTTTTAAACAAGCTGAGGCAAAGCCTTTTTATAATGCTATGCAAGACATTACTCGGATTTATATTAGTTCATCTTTCTTTGCTCACAACACTAAAAAATTTTAAATACATTTACAGTTTCGCCAAACAACTGTTGGCATCCTCAGAATGTTCTTCCCGCGCAATGTCACAAGTCAAATATTCTGATCCTGAACGAGGATGGAATCATAAACTCGCGAGAGTTGGTGCCCCCCCTCGTCCCTGTTCATAACCTGCTTGCAGGTTCGGATGTGTACAGACTCTTTGATGGTCCTGGTTTTCCATTCACTTTCTCTGTCTATTATTCTGGCTCCCTCCCAGTCTATCTGATGGTTGTGCTGGTTTGCATGGTCCGTGATGGCACTCTTGTTTATTTCCATTTTTGACTCTTTCTTTGTGGATCTGGTGTATGCTCCTTTCTGGTTTGCTTCCACGTCCTTCTGATGTTCCTTCAGTCTGGTACCAAACTTTCTGCCCGTTTCCCCGACGTACACTTTATCACATGACTTGCATGGAATCTTGTACACAATTTCACATTTGTCCATCTTATCTACTTTGTCTTTCGGGTGTACTAGGATGTTCCTGATAGTCTGCATTGGCTTCACAGACTAAGTGTTTGTTCAGAATTCTGAGATCCCTTCTGTAACACCTTTCACATATGGTAGGATAACCTGGCCTTTTGATCTTTCAGCTTTTTTTCTTTCTTGTTGTTTTTTTCACTCTTCCTTTCAAGTTTGGTTTCTATCTGGTGTTTCACTCGTCGGAACGACCATTCAGGATAGCCACATCTTGTCAAAGCTTCAACTATGTGTTGTTCCTCTTCTGCCTGTCAACTTCTTCTGTCACTATGTCATTCCCTCTATCTAAAAGGGTGCGTATAACACCTAGCTTGTGTTGCAAAGGGTGGTGGGAGAAGTGTAGGTACTGGTCAGTGTGTGTCTTCTTTCTGTAAACAAGTAATTTCACACTTTGTCTGGTTTACGCACAATCAGTGTGTCTAGAAATGGAATGCATCCATCTCTTTCTTCTTCATGCGTAAACTTGATGCTACCAGTCTCATCCACTGTGTTGAGATGGTCTGTGAGGTTCTGGGTCTCTCCTCTTTTTATTTCTAACACATCATCCACATACCGCCCATAGTTGTGGTTACAAGTCACTGGGGCTGTGGCTGTTGCTTTGGTCTCTAACCATTCCATGTACAGGTTTGCTACTATTGGTGACACTGGACTCCCCATAGCTGTGCCAAACTTCTGTTGGTAGATTGATCCTCTAAACTGAAAATACGTTGTTGTGAGTATGAATTCACAAAGGTCCATGATGTCATTTGGATTTAATAACGACGCTTTCTTTTAGAGTTCTGTCATTGTTTAAGCGGTCCCTTATTATCTGGAGAGCTTTTTCAATAGGGGTGTTTGTAAACAAGGAAACCATGTCATGTGATGCAAAAATTTCATCTTCTTCTATCATGATCTCACTCATTTTTTCAGCCAAATCTTTCGAGTTCTTAACATGGCATTCAGTAAGACCAACCATCGGTCCTAACAGATCTGCGAGGGCCCTGGAACAGAATATTTGACTTGTGACATTGCGCGGGAAGAACATTCTGAGGATGCCAACAGTTGTTTGGCGAAACTGTAAATGTATTTAAAATTTTTTAGTGTTGTGAGCAAAGAAAGATGAACTAATATATTTCATACCAACACAATGAACACATTCAAGAATTACTCGGATTAATAACATAGCTTTAATAATTTTAATAATTTTAATTTAAATGTAGATTTACAGGAGTTTGAATGTTTACAAAAAAGTAGGTATGCATGTACAAGTGACAAGAAAATAAGAAAATTCTTCAATTTAATTTTAAGGTTATTCAAATTTTTTTAGCGTGTAATAAAAATTTAGTGAAATGGAAAAAATATAATAGTGAATTATGTAATATATGTGCGAAGAAAGAAGATATAAATCATGTTCTTTTTTCATGTAAATGTTCAAAGAAAATATGGTCAGCCTTTGAATTCTATTTATAAACAATGGGTAAAAGAAAACTTTAACAGCAGCAGCAGTAGCAGCAGCAGCAACAGATGTTGATGCGCCAAAGAGCGCCCCGCCCGATGGGACGACAGCCGTAACAGCAGCAACCCATCATAGACTATGTCCTAGGACTTCCATATCAATGATTTCCTGTTTCCGCCTATGTTTCAAATTAGATGGCATCTCGAGTTGGAGGGACCCGATGGGTTGCACATCTGCTTAGGGCTGTTGACAGTTTTTTGCACATGTACCATGTCATTAGATTACAGTTGGAGGACATACATGTACTTATGCAGAAGTCTGGCAAGGTTAGTTCAATAAATATTCATCATCCTTTGAATCTTATAACAAATTTATGAAAATTATGATTGACTTGAAACAACACTTCATTTTCTTAGACCTGTAACCCTTAGTAGCTTAAAGAATCCCTCACCCAGATCCACAAGAGTGCAATTACAGATCATGTTAAGCAGAACACTCATGAGATAGACTGGGAGGAAGTCAGTGTGTTGGACAGATAAAGTGACTGGAGGATACGAACAATCAAGGAAGCGATCAAGATACGAAGACAGAGACAGGTCATGAACAGGGACGAGGGGGGCTTTCTACTCTCTCATGTGTATGACCCGATTTTCAGTATCGGAAGTCGTGCAGATTGACCTGTCATGCGCGGAGAGATTTTGAAAATGGCAACAGTAGTTGTTGAAACTGTCAATCAATGTAAGATTTTATTGTGTTGTGTAAAGATGGACTTTGTAAATATATATAATATAAATATATATATAATATAAATATATATGGATTCCAACACGATGAACACATTCAAGGAAATTATAAAAAAAGAAAAATCCTTAAAAGATTCGAGTATTGAGGAACTCAATAGAGAAATGGATGGAGACTTTGAGAAAATTATAGCTGAGCGCCTTAGTAAAACTGTCCCATGTATAGAAATTGAAATATTACCTGACTGACTGGGAAGACGCTCAGCCCATGTTCCTACAGGAATTTGAAAAATCCTAAAAAGATTCGAGGATTGAGGAACTTGATAGTGAAATAGATGAACACTTTGAGAAAATTATAGCTGAGCTTGTTATTATTAAGTAAATAGTATTCTAATGTAATAAATGTTATCAATGTTTGTTGTATTTGGTTGTGGACTTGATGTAATCATCACTTACACTTTCAATTATACGAAAAACACTTTTCAATTGTAATCAATAATATTAATATCATCAGGAACGCAACCAACAATTTACTAAAGCTGGGCTCGCGCTAAGGTTCGTTTTATCGCCATGGGCGAGATTTTATGGATGGGCGAGAGATTTTGCTTACTCTTTCGCCAATGTGGCGAACCATTTTTATTCAAGAAAAATTAAAAAAAACAATTTTTGGTTTTTACTTCGCTTCGCACTAAGTTCTCTTACCGGATATACCATTTTTCATAATGCAAACAACAATGGCGCCATGTTTACAGTCGAAATGGACAGTTTCGGTTCGTCAAAACGTCTTCAATAGTTTATTGATTTTTAACAGTGTGACGGAATTGTACCACATGACTCGAGTAAACCACTGAAGATGTTTGCCAAATCGAAAACTGCCTATCAGAAATCGAACGCAAGCAAACAACGCAAAGAAACAAGATGGTGGCGCCATGTTTTCTATTTTTCAATCGACGAAAACTTTTTACTAGAACTTTCTACAATACTGGTGTTTGTGTGCTATTATAACATTAACGCATTTACATCAGTTTAGGGTATGTATACCTGCGTTTTTTAATAAATGGGCACTAGTAAAAAACAACGTGTCATGCCATTCACCAATCATGGCTACTGCCTACTCATGAAGGAAACATGGCGAGCGCTAAAATATGTCTAGAAGTTGGCAATAAATTATTGGTTGGCCAAGAAGACCTTTCTAGAAGTACCAGGACTAGGCAAATCAGCAAAGAAGGCGTGTCTGATTTCACAACATGTCAGAATCCGATTGGTTGATATACATCTTGATATATGTGGCATTCAATAGATTCAAATATGAACAGATTTTGTGATGTATAAATAAAAAAAGTTCAATAAATTAATGAACAATTATTCGATGATTTTTAAATAAAAAAGGTTCAATGAATAAATGAAAAAATTATTCTGTGATGTATAAATAGAAAAAAAGGTTCAATAAATGGATGAAATTTTTTTCTGTGATGTATACCCATGTCGATGAAGATGAACGATCAAAATGGCAGAATCTATTGAATGCCACATATACATGTATAGACAAAACGGTTTTGTATTTATCAGTCTTTTCTAAACAATTACAATATTGTTGAAAAATAAACTGGTATATATTCAACACATTTAACAAGGTAATTTATTAATAAATTACAAAATGCAATAATGTGTAGGAATACACTGCATTATCATAACAGAACACTGTGCAGTCACTCCCTAGACATATAGACGCCTATGGTCTGATTTCTGCACTACAGTTAAGCTGTTCTGTGGGACATTGATTTTGATGACTAATAAAAAATACTAACGCTGTAGTCTGTGCATTCATGAACTTTGATGTTCATTGATTTTGGGGCTTTTTACTTAGTAGTTTAATAAAATCAATAGAGGTTTTCCCTAGAAGTAGTAGGTGTTTGCTAAAATTCATGAACATATTTGAAGTTGCAGTTAAAAGTAGTTTGTCGATTGAAAACTAACCATATACGGATTCCTGGCGAACATATATGGTTAGTCCGGATTCTCATGGTTATTTTTACACGGCAGTTCTGGAGGTCGATATCGACTGAAAATACATGCAAAAGACTGATAAATCTAGATGTATGCCCAGCAGTGATTTATGAATAAAAAAGGTTCAAAAAATGAATGAAAAATTATTCTGTGATCTATAAATGTGAATAAAAAAAGGTTCAATAAATGATGAAAAATTATTCTGTGATGTATAAATGTAAATAAATAAAGGTTCAATAAATGAATGAAAATTTTAAACTTGTTCTAGTTGATCTTTCACAAAACCTGAAAATACCATTAGCAATTTTTTATTGAATGCTATCTGTCTGATACAATTTATCAATTACTTGTGCAATTTAGAATGACAATTATAAATCAATAACAGAAAAATCATCATAAGTAATAAACAAAAGTAGTAATTCCGCTGACAAAGTAACTTGATGAGCTTCTATGAAAAAATGTATAGCTTGTCTGGCACTTTGTCAAAAATATCTACAAAATAGTATTGATATGTAATATATTACAAAGTCCAGCACATCTACTTCATTTAAAACAGTATTATACTAAATTCAAACTTGGCTAAAAAAAAATTCAATTCGCTAAAAATTTTTTTAGTTGTTTAGCCAATTGGCTAAAAGAGAATTCAGTTGGCTAAAAAAAATTTAAGCTGTTTAGCCATTTGGCTAAATTTGAGATGGGTCTAGCGCTAGCCCAGCTAAAGTAAAGATGAAGGCTGAGATGCTCGATTTCAAATGTTATGCGCCTTAGGGTGTTTCAAAAAACGACTTTTTTTCCGGATTGAGCTGGCCTGGTTCTCTTCGTACATTGTTACAGTTACACATGAAAGCTAAAAGCTTGTGTGATTAATAGATGATTGATTATTTTAGTTTTAAAGGTTATGCTCAGTGGCCAAACAAATATGCTTGTATAGAAGCAATATGATATGTTGTGTGTATTACGTAATAATCAGAACATTTTCTCATACTTCTTGTCAATCAGTGTTCAATCTAGGCTGCGCCATTGCGCCTTTGGCCGCTTAACATACCAAATGGCACAATCCCAATCGTACCATGGGCCCATCGGGCGCACTATGAATATTTTGCCAAATTTTTGTAACATTTTCAAAATATTCGCCAAAGAAACAACTAGTTTCCCGTCACATATGCATTAGTTTCATGGGCGCGGCCATATTTGTTTACATTCAGAGCGCCACCAACCGGCAATCCACTGAAATAATGTCAACTAGTTCACGCCGGTAGCGCGGGAAAAACGTGTCTGCGCTTTGCTGTATTTGCGTTGTGATAAATGCATGTTGCATCAGGCACTAGTATGTAAATGGCTACCACAAGGAAACATATGTCAATGTGTTGAAATTTCTTGTTATATGCTTAAGATATTAAAGTAACATTAAAATGAATTATGTACGATCATTCCTATTGAGGTTTTAGATAAAGTTATCTACTTTTAATCCCGATGACACGGCTTCTAAATGCCATTTGACGGATTTATATGATGAAACCTGTGACAGGATCTAACATGGGTTAAATCACAAATGCTTGTCTACTCCAATTATGAAAAAATACTAAGAAATATAGTAATAAGTTTATCAATTCGTGCCAGATTTTGGTATTACCCCAACACACCCATGAAATAATGCAGTAAGCATCCTGTCTACTTTTTGGGATGTTTTTATATTTGGACCCCCTCATTTTTAAAATGGCCCTCTCTTTGAAGGTCAATGGGCCCCCTCCAATGCAAAGCTAGATTGAACACTCCGTCAATGGCGCCCATCTTTCGCTAATATATATTCGGATTTGTTCGGGCGTTCTCATTTATTCCTGCCACAAAGTGAAAGCGGAGGTGCGGACGCTGTACAGACACCCAATGAAACAAAAATCTGTCAAAATGTCGGCGTGAATTTGAACTTTTAGAAATATTCTTTTTATTACAGGAACCTCCATAAAATGCCTAATATAAGGGGAACAATCGGAATAAACGTAACTTCAGGCAAGTTATGAAGAAAGCCGTAATTTGCAGAAGCTACAGAACCTTTTTACGTTTGTAATAGTCGCAACAAATGAGAAGAAATAGGAAAAAAAACGTACGAAATCGTAGCATAATTGTCGAAATTTTTCTTCTGTATCCTCCCTACGGTATCAGTACTGTAATCAAATTATCATCATAGGAATATTCGTTTACGATATATAACTTCACCCCAAAGTGATGGATGTTGTTCTACAAGGTCTTTTGTGAATATCTTCTATTATCGTCCACGGGTACAATACCATGAATATGGAACACTGGTAAATGATTTGGGGGTCATATAGTAAAAATGTAATAGGTGATTTGCCCTACATCTTGAGCGTGAATTCTGAGTTGCCTGTATTTAAGTGTGTGAAATGTGATGCAACCTATTCGATTACAATTCCTGGGGATCGGTGAAAGACAATGAAATGAATTGGTGACAGGTGATTTAGGGAAAGAAAATTGGAGAATGGATTTTCATCAAGGCTATATTCTCCCCTCAAAATTGTCTCCGAAGGAGAAGGCCCCACTAGTAGTCTGTAACCATCATGTGCATGTAATGCAGAGTATAAAATCCCTTCTGGGATTTGATAGTTATTAAAGTTTCCTTCTTTACAGTACTGAGCTCTTCAGAAGGATACAGAACCGAAATATTAAGACTTATGCTACGATTCCTTATGGTTTTCTTCTATTTCTTCTCATAGTGACTACTGTTACGAACGTAAAAAGGTTGTGTTGACTTGCGTCCGCAAGTTAAGTTACGTTTATTCTGTTTTTTATCCTTGTATTATGATTTTTACGAAGTTTCCCTTAGTAAAAAGAATATTTCTAAAAGTTTATCTCCACGCCAGACATTTTGACAGATTTTCGATTCATTGGGTGTCTGTATGGCGTCCCCAATTTCTAACCAATCAACGCGGTTGCTTTGGAATAAACAAGAATGCCCAAACAAATCTGAATATTTTTTAACAAAAAAGCATCAAAGATCGACGCCAATGTGCAAAAATAGCACAAAATATTCATATTTTAACGTTTTTTTCTGTTCATTTCGTTAACCGTAAGTGCTATAGTAAAACCAAGTGAGCAGTTTCAAGAAATCCAACACTCCCGTATTTTTGTTTCGAAATGTTGCGATTTATTACGTTTTATAATGCGGATATCTTTAATTTCACTATGGTTCTATATCCTTCTGACATGCTCAGTACCATATGTGAAAAAATACTGTTATTTTGATTGAAGGTAATATATTCTGAAGAGGACCGATCGCGAAAATGTTGAACAAATATTTTGGATATACCTTCATAGTTTTATTAAATCTTTTGAAAAATGAGCATATATTTGACTAGAAAAAACATCCAATAATATGATACACAATTTGCAATGAGCCTTAAATATTAAGTAATATATACACTAGAACCTCTATAATAAGACCGCCTGTGGGACTGTCCTCAAAGCTCAAGTGGTCTTCATTGAGGTTGTCTCTGTATGCAGGTTCATG
>CM032665.1:45950372-45982641 GCA_019095985.1 Streblospio benedicti
AAATTAACTATGACTGATTAATTTGAATAAAACAACAGCAACAATCATTTGTTATAATAGAATGAAGATTGTGTGATTATGTGCAGACACAGTACATATGACCATGTTGGTCATATTTTCTTGTAATTATATGAGTCGAAAATGACTGTGTATGTTCAATCGTTATGTAACGTTTGTGTGGAAAAAACTGTACTTGTGTAATTCCCATAAAGGGTAAAGTCAGAAAAAATGACTCCTTTTACATTTTTGGCTCTATGGTTAATAATATTTAACATATTATTTTTTCATCAATGGAAATATGTCTTCCCTCCAGGTATATAACTGCTGAAAAAAATTTGCAATTCGGCCCATTGAGTCCGAAATGAGATTGAATTATATGGCCTAAAACAGTCAGGAGTGTAACACTAGTACTTTTGTGTGATACAGTTATTCAAAGGATGTTTTCTAATGTATACGGGAGAGTCATAAGACAAGTCTCAGACTTCCATTGATCATTAATAACTCTCCAAACTATTTATAATTACACTTGACACTTGAAAATTGGGATATTTTGTGTTCAATCACTTGATATCCTCGAGGAACCAAATCTTCCTACTTCTTCACAAAAATAGTAATAATTGAAGTTTTTTATAGATACATGGTAGTGTATTGCTGGCTATATAATTAGGTCAGTACTATGCAATCATTTCTTTACAGTAGAAACCTCTTACTAACAAATTCATAGCTAAGCAATATAATTGTGCACATGCCTACATATGTAAATGCCATGACCATATCTGCATCATTAAATGTCAGGAGTGTAACACTCACAGTTTCCACATCTGTCTTTTTCCTATCAGTTGTCTTCTTGGCATTTGATGTGACGCTGTTGCAAACTAAACTTTTTTACAATGGGTTTATTTTAATGTAAATAGATTTTCTGTTATAAACTACTACCACAAATACATATAATAATAATGGATATAAATAAACGGTATGTACAATTGTATTAGAACAAAAAAAACGGCCGGTTTCCAACAGTTTATGCCGTGTGTAGGCTGTTTTAATTGTCGGCCTTCCATTATCGCCATGCTGGGGTGGCTATGCTCCCCTCAAAATAGGCTCCGTAGGAGCCGGGCCAGCTAGTATATTATAATTGGTGCTTTGTGTTACACTCCTGACGAGATTTGTCTCTTGTTATAATATGAGATACAAATGAAACTAAAAGTCTTGCAATTCATTATTTAAATTCAGTGTTGTGTGAGCAATTTTAATTGATGCATTGATTCAAGGAAATTGAGCTATTGATTATTGGAAATTAATGAATTGATTCTTTGAAAACCTTGGATGAAATATAGTACTAATTAGTACTGCAGACTGCTAGCAAACGTTCATCCTGGATTCTATAAATAATAGGTATTAACAGGTAATATGTTAAAAGTAAAGCTGCCATCCATGGTAAAAATTAGTCAAAGAAGATCAAGCAGGTTGAGAGATAAATCTCCTAAGTCAGAGAAGAAAAAGAAAACTTAAGCTGAGCGAGTGGCACTATACAGGCTAAAACTGAAAAATGACCCCATAAAATATTTGCAAATGCAGAAGAAGCAGCAAAAAAAAAAAAAAAAAAAATACAAATCCAAGATAAAAGAGTCAAGATTGCAAAATAAAAGCATAGATAACAAAGTTAAAATTGGACCAGAGAATGTGTAGTGGAAACAAAAGAACAGAAGAAAAGAAAAAAAACGAAAAGAAATGTAAGAGCAAAGACTGAAAGAGGTGATGGAAGCAAAGCAAATGAAGAGAAAAGCTAGGCAGCATGAGTATTACAACAGAACACCGTAAGAGAAAACTGATGAGTTGAAAACTCAAATCAATTCTATTTCGTCAAGCTTTTCTCCTAGGACACGAAAAAGAGTTCAAAGATGCAATAAAGTGCTCCCTTCCTCTCCAGATGATTGGTCAAATACACTGAGCCATATAATCAGAAATGCCTCTCCAATGCGTGGTGAAGCTCTTGTAAAGTCAATTGTGTGTGACCTACCACCATCAGACTGCAATGAAACAGTTGCTGATAATCTTGATATTAACAAAACTGGAAGACAAAAAAAAAGAACATCAAAATGTGAAAAAACGGCTATCTTTTGTGGAAGAAAGTATAGAGATGTACAAAATGAAAAAAAAAATGACAATACCTTAGCAGAAAGAAAAAACAATTGAAAAGACTCCACACAAAGCCACAACTGCATCGGATGTTATGGCAGTCAAAAGTGCATGACTTTTTAGATGACAACAGCAGTCATGCCGAAAAAAAAGGACACTGTCACTGTCCTTATAAATGGAAAACCAGTTGCAATGCAACACCTGCTTATGACAAAATACCAGGCATATAATGACTTCAAAATCAAGCATCCTGACTTTGCAAGAAAATTCTCAACATTCAAGATGATTCCTCATAACTTTTCCAGATTAAATCAGACTTGTAGACGGATGTGTGTATGCACAAAGGACTATAATATGGAACAAAAGGTTTAGGCATTGAATCGTGTGGCAAGAACCTTCAATCAAGATCTAATAACAACAGTACGAAAACTTTCAGAAGAAAGTTTATGTGAATTCACAAGCTACCTTAAGCGCTCTTGTATTGATAGAAAATGCTCAGATTGTGGAGTTCAAAATATCCTTAAAAAGTATGAACCTAATCTTAGTTCAGTTGCAAAGTCAGGCAGCACAAGTATTAAAGCTAATTTCACCAGTGGGAGATGAAAAATTCAACTTACATCGGTAAAGATGGTTTAAAAAAATATTATTAAGTGGTGTCAAATTCCAAAGTGCATCAATATTTCAATTTTGATAAGTGATATTTCTGAGGCCATGAAGCTCCATTCTGGGCACATCTTCAGAAGTGATTTCCAACATGCTTGGAAAAGAGCAATAACAAAAGAATCTTCCTCAAAATCATTGCATTGCTGTATTTGACTTTTCAGAAAACATAACTCTTACTGCTAAAAGATGAAATTGAATCTGCACATTGGTGCAGTAGCAGATCACATTGCATCCTATTTTCATTGTTCGCCATGCAAAGGGAGCAATAAAGAAAACCCTGTGATAATCAAAAGAATCTATGATTATCATCGCTGATCATTTAACCCATGATGCAGCTGCTGTGTATGTATTTACACAAAAGCTGCTTACTCACTTGCGTTATAATGGAGATTGATACGTGTTTTGCATAGATTTAGTGATAATTGTGCATGCAGTACAAATGCATACAAGCTTTTGGACATCTGTCTAGTCTTCAGGTCATGAATGATATGAAAATAATTTACTATTACACTGAATCTGGTCATTGAAAGGGTCAGTGATGGTCTTGGTGCTTCTACAAAGAAGAAGTTAGATAGACTTATTCTGGGAGGCAAAGTCATCACAAATGAACTACGTAGCATTGTCTGATGAATGAACTATACTAGTCCAGGGAAGATAATGAATACCCCCCACTCATGAATCTAGTGACTCTGCTTTTGAGGAATTGCTACTCAAATACTATAATGGCAGTGCAAGATAAAAGAACAAAAATTTGGATGATAAACAAAGGGAAGTGGAAGTGAGCATAGCCAAAATATGGCAGAAACAACAAGTAGATTATGCAGCGTTGTTAGGCAGTAGGTTCCACTCAGAAATTTAGCAACAGTGCTGGTTGATTCACTCAAATCCAGTCTTTCTGGGGATGCTCAGTCTAGGCTGGAAACGCAGGACGAGGAACTGAAAATTTTGGATGAAAAACAGAAGGAAGTGGAAGTGGAAATTGCCAAAGCTAAACTCAAACTTACGAGACTCGAACTTAAACGTCTCCAGGAGGAAGCTGAAGTGATCAGAAGTAGCTCAAGTACCAATAGAAAGACATCAGGCCCAGAAAAAAATTATTGAAAAGTCTACTGAGCCCTAGCGATGTGAAGGAGACAAGTCTACTGGAAATGTTAAAATGTTCACAAAGGAGGGTGAAGACAATGTGGCACCGCAGGTTGACGATGGTAAGGTTTATAAACGTCAAAAAAACGCAATGTACAAAAAGAACTCTTGTGATATAAAGTTGCAGCAAACCTGGCCTCATTTGCAACTAAAAAATGAATATAGAACGCAAGAAATTGAGTTCATGGATTTGTCTATCTTTCAATTTGTTGCTGGGGAAGTTGAGACCATTTCGAATGTATAGACAGTAGGGAAAAAACTATTTTTGAAGTATTACGCTGCTTATGTGCGTGAGATAGAAATAGGTTGCAGGAATTGGTCTGATGACTTTGCTGATATCAGCGATAAAATTTTGAAGAGGAAGCCATCATTAAGTGCGATTCCAATGATAACAATAGCAAATCAAAAATTAGCAGAACTGTTCTCATAAGTTCTATTGTTGCTCACTAAGTTTGTAACAAAGAGTCGCCACACTCTCAGAAAGTTAATGGTATTGTCAGGCAAGTGTATCATATGTGTAGTAACGGTTATGACGAGAATAGGTCTGACGCGACACATGCAAAAACTTCTTCTGAATGCCCTATGTTTGGTTGAAAATGACGTGGGTTTCGGGGTTGAATTTGGGTGTGAGTGTTGATGAGAGTGACAATGAAGAGGTCACTGTAGGAGTTGAAGACAAAGGAATTCAATGGGATACTTTTAACACTCAGTGTAATTTTGTAGATGAATCATGTTATGAACATAGGTTAGAAAATAATACTAGAGTTCGTGCTTTAATCATCTGAACTCACCTTTTCCCTAATAACTTCCTTTGAACAAAATGGATTTCTATAAGTGACATCATTTGGTGCATAATTAGTAAGGGTAGTTAGAAATCATAGCTTGATTGTCTAAATTCTGATATACAAGTAGCTACGTTAAATGTTTGTGTACTATTCACCATAATTTTGGGAAATTCAGTGCTGTACGTCGAAACTGTTATGTTATACGCATATAACATATGCCTATCACTTCCGTAATATATTCTAAATGGGTCAAAGTTCATATAGTCACATCCAATGTAGGCTATCTCCTGGTCTAAAGACTATTAGTCCACAAACTCTTAAAATCTGCGATTTTTATGGCGTAAATAATTAAGAGACAAACTATAATAAGGTTCTTGTTGCAGGTAACTGCACTTGTAAGGATGATTGCATTGTGTTTCTGGGCAGCAAAGTTAGTTGTACTCAACTACCTCCAAGAGATTGTTTTAGGGCAAAAGCTAGTGTTAGAGATCAAGATTGAGCAGAAGCCAACTTTTATCGTGAAAATATTATTGACAAGACTGTATGTGATGTAAAAACAAATTTTGTACTTGACTCTGAATCTGAATTTATAGGTGAAAATAATGTTGTATATGATACATATGAGGTATTGTCAATGTCTGCCTATGGCCTAGAATAGTTCTTATTGTCATTTTAATATACAGGACACTGCATGTGATGGATTGAATATGAAAGTACAGTACTGAAACCGTAGGAAGGATACAGAAGAAAGATTTTGAGAATTATGCTACGATTCCTTACGATTTTTCCCCATTTCTTCTGATTGTTGCGACTATTATGAACGTAAAAAGCTTCTACAGCTTTCGTAAATTACGGCTTTCTTCATAACTCACCTGAAGTTATGTTTATTTCGATTGTTTCCCTTGTATTACGCAGTGACAGATTTTCGTTTCATTGGGTGTCTGTACGGACATTTTGGCGCTATCGGTGTGGCGGAAATAAACAAGAACGTCCGAATATTTATGAGCAAAAATGTGTCAAAGATGGACGCCAATGTGCACTGGTTAGAGAAAATATTCTCATTGTTATGTTTTTCTGGTTATTTTCGTTATTCGTAAGTGTCGTAGTTTCAGGGAGTGAGCAGTTCCAAGAAATCCTTGATGACCGTAACTTTGTTTCGAAATGTTACGATTTATTACGTTTTATTGCACAGATTTCTCTAATTTCGTTCTGATTCTGTATACTTCTGACGGTATCAGTACTGTAGATGGTTTTGGAAAATATGGAATACAATTAAATAAAACAATGGATATTGAGCAGATTGTGGAATCTCAGAGTTGTTTGGTTGAAGTAAAGGGAATGATGGATATTGATCAGGACATGGTCAGACTTGTTAGGTTGATTCTTATAAATCACATATAAGTGTAGATGAAGGTTATTTTGATAATGAGCATGACATTGTAAGATTTGTCATGAGTCTGTTAGCATGAGAGATAGTCAAATTGCATATCTTAAAGCACATTTGGATACATGTATTAGCATGTCTAATTATCCTCATGCTTGGTATTGTAGGATTCCGTTGACCACGGGCCTTAATGAGCCAGAATGGTGTAAGAATTCGGTTGATTATGATAAGGACGTGGTCGAATTTTTCGAATTTGAGCGGCCAATCGGGGCTGTAGGTCAGGTCGAGGCTCATTGTACTAATAATCATGGGGGCGCAGTTGAATTTCTAAGTGCGGCATTGGCCAATATGAAAGAAGAAATTAGCCAGGGCAGAGTTTTGGGTGCATTTGTAGCAAAGTCCATTATTTTCTGAGATTGTAGTTTCTCCCTTGAACACTGTACCTAAAAAAGATTCAACAGCTCGTAGATTATTCTTGATTTGTCTTTTCCTCAAGGCTACAGCCTCAATCACGCCATTCCCAAAGAGTCTTATCTCAGTGAAGAGTTCAAATTGACAATTTAGTGGAGATCATTAGGTCTTTAGGCCCTGGATGTCTCCTGCATAAGCGGAATCTTCGTAGACCATACCGACAGATGCCAATCGATCCCAAGCATTATTGGCTTACAGTCTGCTTGCATGGCCTGCCAGAGTTACATCAGCCATTATATACATGTTTCAACGACAAGGTTATCACCTGGTTAATTATGTTGATGATTTTGCAGGAGGTGATATTGGTGAAACAGCCAAACTGGCGTTTAGGGATTTGGGAATTTTATTAGCTGAATTGGGTCCCGAAGAGAGTGAGGACAAAGCTTGTTCAACAGCTACCAAAATGACTTTTTTGGGCATTGAATTTGATACTGTGAAGGGTACTCTGACTATTCCACCACAGAAACTAAATGAAATTAAAAGAAATGTTTGTTTTGTGGCAGTCCAAATGCAGGGCTCGAAAAATTGAATTGCAATTTTTAGTTGGTTCTTTAAATTTCCTGAGTTCATGTGTTAGACCCGGCAGAATTTTTATAGCATGTATTTTGAATACGCTTAGGGAAATGAGTTCTGGTGACTCAGTAGAATTGAATGAAAGTTTGAGAAAGGAAATTGCATGGTGGAGGCACTTTACTTCAGAGGATAATGGTATTTCTTTAATGCCTTTGAATGGTTGGTGTGAACCTGATAAAATTGTTGCATGCAATGCATGTTTAGAGGGCTGTGGAGGATTTAGGTTAGGGAAATATTTTCATGCCCAGTTCCCTCGGCTCATATGTCATCAAAAGTTACATATTAATGCTTTAGAGTTAATATGTGTGACTGCAGCTCTCAAGCTGTGGGGCAGGTTTTTTGAGAGGCTCGCGAATACGTATGAAGGGCGGCAATATGGCAGCAGTCACAGTACTTAATAGAGGTTGATCTAGAGACCCATTTCTTCAGCCGTGTTTTCAAGAAATTTGCTATTTGGCTGCCAAATATGAATGTGCGATAGGGGCAGTCCACATAGAGCGTGTTGCTAATAGAATTCCAGATCTTTTGTCACGTTGGGATAAGGGCAAAACTTATACCAAAGAATTTTTCATTCTGACTAAATCTTACAGAATTTCAGAATCAACTGTACCCGATAATTACTTCAAATGGTCTCATAATTGGTAATATATTACAGGTTGGCTGAAGCAGTAGAAGACAGATTTAGCTTCAACACGGAGGCAGGCCTTTGCTGAGGGCACTGTGAGAAATTTGTGTTCTCAGTGGAATAAGTTCTCAAATTGTGCTTCCCGATTAGGTTTTTTGCCTTTACCAGTTTCTACAGATTGGTTATGTCTATTTTCTTTTGTTCTTTGTTCTATGTTTGCTGCTTTAACCCGGTCTAAACTAATATATGTTGAATATTCATTTGTTCAAAGTTCTGTTAATCATCTTGAGTTATACTTGTACTTTTGAACTATATTTTTGAAACTACCTGAAGCTTATATATGACACAACATCCTGGGGGCCAAGGTCATCGCACCACATCTCGTGATGACTAGTGCACTGTGGGAAAAAGGCCATGTGAAGATGGCCGAAAGCTTCAGGTAGCTTCAAATATATAGTTCAAAAGTACAAGTATAACTCAAGATGGACTAAACTAAATTAAAATTAAATTTATGTTGGTCCAAATTTTATTTACTTTATTCTTTTAACATGTTTCGACACCACCAGTATGCTTTTCAAATTAAAACTAAAATTTTCAAAATACCAGTTCCAAAAATCTTTTTTGTAGGCCTGGTGGGGCAACATTTGCCTTTAAGTGTGGTGTACTAGGGGAGTTAGTTCAATTGTACGGGGATGGGAAATCAGACGTGTATAAAATGTATTTGGAATTTTCTATATGATCATAAGTTGCAGGTTGCAAATAAGTTAGCATCCGTGTTGTGTTAATATTTCCTTCCTTTTTGCAGCTGTACTGTTTGGCCCATTGGGTTTGGCGGTGTGATGCAGATTGGTGTAAAAATATGTTGATTTTCTGTAAAAAGTAATGCATATTTGTGTATGTTGATTGTTAAAGTTACTATCTTACTATCAAAATTTGTTGATATGTAATGGGTTGAAAGAAAATGCAAAATTAATTGTTTTAAGGAAAATAAAACATTAAAAAATTCTTATGAGTTGTCTAATTGACCGAAATGGAACTAAAATCATTTCGGATAATTACTGACAAGTGATCGTAACTAAACCTAGCCTCGTTTTCAACAAATCACGAGCACCAAGAAAAATCATAAGAATTACGCTACAATTCTTTTTTTCGCCATTTCTTCTTATCATTGCGACTGTTACAAATGTAAAAAAGTTCTGTAGCTTCCGCAAATTACGGCTTTCTTCATAACTCGCCTGATTGTTCTCCTTCTATTACGTATTTTACAGAGGTTCCCGTCATAAAAAGAATATTCCTAATAGTTCAAAACCACGCCGGACATTTTGACAGATTTTCATTTCATTGGGTGTATGTACGGCGTTCGCACATTTTGGCGCTGTCGTTGAGGCAGGAATAAACGAGAACGCCTGAACAAATCCGAATATTTATGAGCGATTAAGTTTCAAATATGTACGCAATTGTGCGGAAGTGCAGTGTATGCTCTCGAATGCAATTTTGCGACTTTTTCCACATAAAAATGGTGTCTGTTGCATTTCTCGAATTTGGCTGCGACAGTGGTTTCACAGATTTATTTGGGTCAGTACCTTTATTCAAAATAAAAAGAAATAATATGTTTCTACTCAGTCACGGAAGTTTGACATGGTCGTGGCCATGTTTGTTGATATTTTAATGGAAACGCATTGTGGCGCCACCAACGGCACTTGTAGTAGGTGCGCAGTTTATTTAAATGACACCTGGCGTTTAAGTTTTGCACATGCGCTTGGTATACCGGCAAGTCCATATAAAAAAAAGAACAAAGGGAAAATTAAAGAGTCATTTTTAGATTATCGACGGTATACCAATGAATATATTTGTAAGAAGATGCTAACAAAATAAATATTCGTGTATCAGAATAGTACTATCGACAAACGAAAAATGCATTCGTTGTTTCAGGCAATTAAATTTCAAGAAATTAAGAATAAGCTCATGACTGAGCGATAATGGATGCCAATGGTACATGTGAATATTATCTTCAGATGAAGTTGTAATGTTAGAATCCGGGTAAAGTCACTTTAAATATTTTGTATGATTCGTTTAGCTAGAATGCCAAATTTCAATTACTTGTATTTGTGTAGCTGGATTGCCAAATCTATTATATAAATAAAAATGTTACAACATTTATTGATTTTATTTATTTTTGTTTACAAATGGGTATAAGAAAAAAAAACATAATAACATTACAACTTCATATTACTGTTTTGTCTCAATTTTTCAAAGCTTTGCTACATTATATCTCAGTTTTTTCTCATTTGTCTCATATTTAAAAATTGAGCGAGACGTGTCTCACTTTGACAAATTCCTACTGGAAGTGTAAGAAATTATTCTGATTATTAGTGATAGCTCTCGACCGAGATTTTGTGACTTTTTACACATAAAAATGGTGTCTGTCACATTTCTCGAACTTGGCTACGACAGCAGTGTCGCAGATTTATTTGGGTCGGTACCTTTATTCAAAATAAAAAGAAATAATATATTTCTACTCAGCCACGAACATTTGACATGGGCGCGGCCATGTTTGTTGATATTTTTATGGAAACGCATTGTAGCGCCATCGAACGGCACGTATATAATAGGTGTGGTTTATTTAAATGACACCTGGCGTTTTACGCATGCGCTTTCTATACCGGAAAATCCATATTGAATAAAAAAACAAAGGGAAAATTAAACAGTAATTTTTAGATTATGGACGATATACTAATGAATATATTTGTAAGAAGATGCTAACAAAATAAATATTCGTGTATCAGAGAAATACTATCGACAAATGGATAATGCATTCGTTGTTTCAAGCAGAAATTAAGAATAAGCTCATGATTGAGCGATAATGGATGCCAATGTCAAGGAAACCCCCCCGCATCATAAGTCACATGATTTCACCCCCGTGAGGTGATAGAAAGACACGGTTACCATATGATGTACGGCAAAGTGGCCGTTTTTGACATAATTTTCTGTACAAGTTTAAAGTTGCTATAATTTGTTAGTTGTGAATTAAATTATGTTGTTTATGTATCATTGTATAACTGGATTGCCTAATCTAAAATGGTTAAACATGCATCCCCATCCATGCCTGAACTCAATACTACAAGTACTCCTTCCCCATAACAGTCTCTGAGTGGAACCAGCTTCCCAGGGATACCATTGAGACAAAATCATCGGCAATGTTCAAAGGAAGAGTTGTCACACTGACACATGCCCTCCCGTATCAATACTATACCCCCAATCTCTTGCTTTTATCTTGCACTGTTACTAACATTTTTACACTATGTTCTTATCTAAATTAATCATTTTTATCTCTATCCTCTCTCTTTCGCCAACACACACAGCCTATAAGCTTCTTGATAGAAGGAAGGCTCAAAACTTGAAACATTTTTTGTTTTTATTAATTTATATTCCTATTTACAAATGGGTATAAGAAAAAACAATAACATTACAACTTCATAATTATTACTGCTTTGTCTCAATTTTTCAAAGCTTTGCCACATTATGTCTCGTTTTTTTCCCATTTGTCTCATATTTAAAAATTGCGCAAGACATGTCTCACTTTGACAAATTCCCAGAGCGATCACTGATAATTATTGTTTTTTCTGTTTATTTTGATTTATTTCGATAATCGTAAATATCGTAGTTTCGGTGATTGAGCAGTTCCAAGAGAATTGTGATAGCTGTAACTTTGTTTCGAATTGTTACAAATTATTACGTTTTCTTACGCCGATCCCTCTAATTTCACGACGGGTCTGTATCCTTTTGCCGATGACAGTACTGTATGTTGATTTTCTGTAAAAAAGTAATGTATATTTGTGTATGTTGATTGTTATATTGTTGTTATCTTACTGTTAAAATCTGTTGATAATATGTAATGGGTTGAAAGAAAATGCCAAAAGATTTTATGTTTTAAGGAAAATAAAACATTAAAAAATTTGTATGAGTTGTCTGTAATTATTTTATAATTACCGGTACATTTGCTGTAACATTACTAGCAGCAAAATACCACAATCCCGGCGATCCAACTAGGGCTTCTTTTTACCATTTGATGCTTTATTTTCAAAAGATTTGAGAAATTGGGAATTGGGTAAACTAAAATGGTTTCTTCACAGTTGGTGAAAAGATGATCAAAATACGTGCATTTCTATGGAAATAATGACAATTTAAAGTTCGGCACTCCAATGAATAGAAAGAATACGGGCTACGCTTCAAAACATTGCAAGGATACAGGGCTGTCACCTCACAAAATGTAAGTGAGGAAGGGTTAAAAGTGTTTTCTTATTATTGTTTTTGTTAATCAAATGGGTGATTACATATAAATATCCGATGAAACAATAATTCAGATAATCTGTCACTTGGGTCAACTGATTTTAACAAGTGATCAGTTGTGAAATTCCAACTGATTCATAACACTATCGATCTGTATTCTAAGAAAGGTGTCGCCATTAAATTGCCATCAACTAACTATATATTTCATTGGCGGTCAGAATTCTGGGCATTTTGGTATTAACATGCATGATCGGTATGTATGATGTGTACAACACATTAGATTGTAATAAAAACTTCATGAGATTTTTCAAGCCACCCGGATATGCAAGCTTAATATTAAAGTTTTAGAGATGGGAAGATTCGAATCGGCAGTTCAGGGTCAGGATTAGCCACTCGTCTGCTCGTATTGACTAGTAAAAACTAGTGGAGGACGAGTGCTAATTTTTACAAACTCGTCCTTTTGACGACGAGCAATTCTGAATAATTCGTCATACAGATATAGAGTTTGTATAAGGACGAGTACATTTTTTGCAGGACGAGTAGATATTTGAGGGTTACTCGTCCTGCTGACGAGTAACACTTTTCCACCTAATCCTGACCTGCACAAATAAAAAATACCATCAAGTTAAATAATTCTGTTTAAAGATAATGCTCAGTCAAAAATAAAAGTGATCTGTAAATTCCAAGGTCAATAAACGATGTCTCTTCCATTGTAAGTGTAAGGAATATAATACTAAAAATTTTCACCTCAATTATATATTATAACTATAAAAATACCACAATGTCTTGTAAGCTAAAACACAAGGTCACGTGATATTGCATAATCGAATGATTTTCGCAAGACGTACCATGGATTTCTGACGGCAGACATCACGTTTAACATGGGAGAGATAGGGGCTTCTTACGTCCACCCAGAATCAGTTTGACTTCACTCTCAGATGAAGCAAGATGTTTTGCTCTGTTGTTCACAAAAGGTTTTTAAATTGATTTAAATTCACCCACCCCCCATCCCCATCATCGCCTATGCTTGTTTCAATATTTTATTTTAGGATACTTTATTCAGGGCATCGAGCCTTCAATTTCTTTGAATTTATTTTAGGCATTTCAGGGGACGTCCAGCTGAGCTGGGGCGCAACAACGATGGGAGCAAACATGATTTGTTTTCTACTAGGACCCACTTGCCAAACTCGCATGATGCATGTTTGTTGTTTTCTGTCACCGTATTTAGTTTTTCTTTCCTCCACTCCTTGTGTCTGGCCAGTAGATGTAGTTTCACTTATTCAATTTTCAGGTTCAAGATTACAGCTTTATTTGTTATCAAAATTGAGTGAAATTAAACATGAATAGTCTTCAACAATCATATTTTAAGAAATAAATATTGTCAATAAATGTTATCCCTAACAATCTTGTCTTTTTGTATCCTTTTTCAAGATGGACGAAAATCAGCGGTTTGGCGTTCACGTGTTTTGATGGTTATAGCTGGCTGTTTATGTCGTGGTATTTAAATTGCTCTTCATGCTTTAATGCATTGTTTAAATGAAAGAAATTTTCAGAATGCACATTACACATCATATTGCTTCTCTACAAGCATACTTGGTTGGCCACTCAGCATAACCTTTAAGTAGCAAGAAAAAGGGCCTATGTTATAGTGGCAAGATAATTACTCTTCTAATCTCATCGAGGTTATACTGTGAGGTCTTTGTCTTTGTGAGCTCCTGTGTGACCTCACTGTGACATTACTGAGATTACATCCTGACGGAAAGCACTTTTCCACAGTTTTTTAGGAGTCAAGAATTTACTTTTTAATGACTTTTTATGAGTATATATATGAGTACACCTAGAGATGTAGAGGAATAGTGTATATAAACCCATATAAAAACAGACTACTACAAAGCTCTAACACCAATGTACATAGGAGGGAAGCAAACATCACAAGACCATGGCACCTAATCCTGACCCTGAAAAGGACATGGAAGTTAAAAATGGAACCTCCTGGCACATGGGTAGGATGATCAACCAGCTATAAATATAAAAATGATAGCATGGTGAGAGGATTTCCAATGAAATAAACACATGTTGAAAATCCACCCTCTGCTGAAGGAGACAGACCTGCCCTGCTGCAGCATGGAAACCATATATAAAGATGAAGTACATGACAAAGTGCATACAGTAACTGCCATGGCCGTGACCCATGAGCTCTGATGAAGACGTATAGACAATTCTATACAAAACAAAATCAATATACTAGTCCAGTTGTTATAGACATATCCGAAAAGAACACTGAAGGAGGATTAAGTGAGACACATTTTTATCTAGACGTTTAGTTCACTCTCTCATTTTTGTTAAAACCCCCGCATATGATTAGGATGCATACATAGAGATCAAAGACATCAAAAATTACATTTACCATGTCGATCTGATGATGTAGTTTCAAATACCATAGCTGTATTTCATGTAATGAACAGCATCATGCTAGTTTAAGTCTACCACCAACAAATATATTTATCATTTCAACAATTCAACTGTCTATTGACCACGTGCCACGTGTACTGTAGCGTGTTCCAGTGCACCTGCTCGCGCAAGCGCACACACATGACACATAGCGAATTTCAATATGAAAAATCAATACTGCAGATTATGATATTATAGGGACGGTGCAATATTTACCAGGCAGGGGGGACCGGTGCATACCGAAAAACTTGTCTGAAAAAAGGTCATGTCCCATGCACCCCAGCAACTAGGACAATATGAAATATTGTATAACAAAACAAAGTGTAGTGTCTACCTCCCTATGGTTGGGTGGTCCCATGCTGATGTGATGAAAAAAAATGATGTCCCATGACCTCCATTCATGAAAAAAGTCTGTGTCCCCTCCCATAAATGTAAACTTTTTTTGATCTACGAGATAAAATTGAATTAAGGTTAAGAAAGGAATTTAAATGAAGTGGGTATAAAAGGCAGTAGTAATCTAGAGGTGGTCGACAATTTAAGCCATTACAACATATTTTCATTTACATGTGTGATCTATTAATGAATTTCTGTTCAGTAGTTTAACTATGTCAATTGTCTACATAAATGACACCCAAGATGCTATTGACTTTTGCTGTTTACCTCTGTATATTATTTTGACTTCAATTTGCAGTTTTTGGTCAATCTTGGACCTACTTATCATAGGCTATTAATGTTTGCTGACTATTTAAGCTTGTGTGCGCAAACAAATCTAGTTTTACAGTAATACTGACCCTAGTTTCATGTTTCTAACATGTTTTGCTATACATATTTTTGTGATTTTTATCTTTATTGCCATTTTCTGTTTGTTGACTGACATCAAAATAATCATATATCATTTTTAAAATTGCTGAAAATACTATTTTTTGCCAATTGATAACTTGCTCAAGTATTTATCAGCATTATCATTGTTTATTAAAAGATCGAGTCATGTTATATTTTGTAATTTCTGTTTTGTTTTACACATTTTATACTACCATATATTTTCTATACAAGTAGTATAAGAAGGGATTTGAAAGGTATTGATATGTATATGGATGTTTTTATTACATCTCAAAATTATTTTCTTTTATTTTGTTAATTAAAATTCACATTGGTTATCATGTGTTTGTTGTTTGTGCCCTTCTGGTAGTGAACAGGACTTCTTGTAAAATTGTGCTAAGATAGTTATGTTGGATTCAATATGTTCTACTTAGTTAAAAATAGTTGTGGTGCAATAAGAAATCGCATATTCACGTATAAGTTCATTTAGCTTTGCACATTGTTGCAACACTAATTTTTTCTACGTTCAATGTCATCTATCGAGATCTAACTATGACCAAGTGAGCAACATTGTCCTATTCGCGTGAATAATTTGTACCGATTCGCTCATGTCAAAGTGGGATTTCTGCAGGTGAAAAAAAGTACACGTCCCATGCCCAATGAGTATGAAAATCATCAGAATCCCCCTACTTTGCACCTTGAGAAAAAGTACCTGTCCCCCCTGCCTGGTAAATATGGCACCGTCCCTACCCCCCCCCCACACACACACATTTTATTTGGCCCGGAATTTGTGGAAGCTTCCGGGCGGATCCACTCTATTTATTCCCACCCCGGAATATGTTCATTCCGTCCTGCTATGTATCCGGAATTTGATAATCTTTGCTTGTAAACATTTCCAAGAAACAGAGAAAATCCTCCCCTTTATACGACGCCGTCATGAAAATTGTCCGGGCGGAATGTGGAATGTGCGAGATAGGCAAATTAACATGCAGCCAGGAATCTAAAAGACGGCGTCATGCTAAACGGAGAGTTCAGGCACCGGCCAGTTTGTGCTGAGGACAGTGCATCCCAAAGTGACCATAACAGCCAGATTGTCAGTACCATGCCTCCGGTTAAGTTCTGAATTTGTTGGATATGGTGTCACATAAGTGTACATTATGATACCCACTTTCTAAACACAAACATTTCTGTCAAGCCTAGTCAGTGGGTATATACTATATATACAGCTTAAAACCATACATATGTCGTAGATCCTCATCTATCCTCGTCCTGGAGCATGGGAGTTCCAGGAGGCTTGCACAAACTGATGGAAAACTCCCAGGCCGACACCGATCATAGCGATTGTAAAAACAATGCAAAAAGTACAAAAATAAGACAATATGCTATGTCTCCATGTTGACATTACTAATACTAGTCATCTCTATTTTCCTGTCCATGGAAATTTAAAATTAACTTTATTTTTATGAACAATTGTATATATATTTTTCCCAATTTTGCTTGTGAATTCAATTTTACTCTCACCGTTCTTGCAAGCAAGCTCCTACGACTGTATTGATATAGCTGAAGACACAGCATCCATTTGACTATTTAAAAAGCCCGCTGCTTGGGAGAATGGTATCATTCTGGTCTTACAACCTCGGGGTCATGAGTTCGAGTCCCGTCAGGGCCACTTGATATAGAAATGGAACAGTGAGAGTAAAATTGAACTTTATTTTTCATGAATCTTTATCTGCTGCAACACTGCATGGAGATACTGATATAATATCAATTTACTGTAGGGTATGGATTAATATTGATCACATGATATTGCAGTGGGATTAGTACCATAAAGGCTTTCCTGAATGTTGATTTAGACGCATGGGGTTTCACTAAACACCAAAGCCATGAGCATGTTACCAAGTCATTTAGAGGTACACGGTGTGTGGAAATTCAAAGCCCACCTTAATTATCTAAATTATAAAGAAACATTTGTATTATAAATTACACATTTAGAATGCATTTTTGGCACACACTAACTTAACCTAAGACGAACTTAAGACTCATTTTTTATGTGAAGGATACACAAAAAGACAAGAGTGCTTTATTGAATAGCTATTGATTTATTTCTTACTTCTTGTTGACCACTATTCATGTTTAATTTCACTCAATTTTGATGACAAATAATTCTGTAATTTTGAACTTGAAATCAAATATGTGAAACTACATCTACAAACCAGACAGAAAGAATGCGGGAAAGAAAAACTAAATACAGTGAGAGAAAACAACATATATGCATCATGCAAAGTTGGCAAGTGGGTCCTTGTAGAAAACAAATCATGTTGCTCGTCTTTCTTGTCCTCAAGCATTTTTGGGTCACAGCTCAGCTGGAACTCCCACCCCTACATCTAAAATAAATACAAAGAAAATTGTAGGCAAATTCTGATGCCCTGAAGTAAAGTATCTTACAATAAAATGCTGAAGCAAGAATAGGCGATGAAGGGGTGGTTGGCGGGTAAATCAAAATAGAAAGCTTCCCTGTGGAACAACAAAAACATGTTGCGTCATCTGAGAGTGAAGTGAAACTGACGCTCCGTGAATTGAGAACTGCAGACTAGACCATTATAAGTAGATCACCAGTCACTGAACTAAGACCTCTAACGTGATGCCTAAAAAGAGACAGCCGTACTGTAGTCACTGAACTATGAACCTGGACGTGACGAGTCAAAGAGAGACAGCCAGACTGAACCCAGGCATATAAGATCAAATATGAGCAGGCACACTGATTGAAAGAACAGCACTTGACCACCTTCACCTAAAAATAACCTGAATATATAAATAAATTAACATTTATTTTTTTATGTGAAGGATACACAAAAAAGACAAAAGTGTTAAGGAGAACATTTATTGACAATATTTATTCATTTATTTCTTAGAGGATAATTGTTGAACACTATTCATGTTTAATTTCACTCAATGTTGATAACAAATAATTCTGTAATTCTGAAATTAAATAAGTGAAACTACATCTACAGGCCAGACACAAAGAGTGGAGGAAAAACTAAATACAGTGAGAGAAAACAACATACATGCATCATGCGAAGTTGGCAAGTGGGTCCTTGTAGAAAACAAATCATGTTGGTTGTCCTTCTTGACCTCAAGCATTGTTGGACCACAGCTCGAATGGATAAATTCCATAAATATCATATGTCTTTTCACTAACTTATACTGTGGATAACAAAAATACATCATCTGTTTGCACTAACTTGTAAATAACAATTGTTTAGACATATGATAAATCATAATAAGCAAATGTAACAGTGAAAAAGCTATTTAATTTCAATTTATGTATTGAAATAATGACAGAAAATAGTAAAACAGATATTTTGACATGATAATTCATTAAAATGTTATTTATTTATAAATAGGGGTTGTTTTTAGGTGAAGGTGGTCAAGTGCTGTTCTTTCAATCAGTGTGCCTGCTCATCTCGGATCTTATATGCCTTGGGGGCAGTCCCATGTTTTTCTTTGACTTGTCACGTCCAGGTTCATAGTTCAGTGACTTCAGCCGACTCTCTTTCTTCTAGGCATCACGTTTCAGGTGTTAGTTTCAGTGCCTGGGAATTTACTTATTATGGTAGAATCTGCAGTACTCCATTTACTAAGCGTCAGTCTCACTTCATACTCAGATGAAGCAACATGTTTTTGATGTTGTTCCACAAAGAAGCTTTCATTTGGATATTAATTTACCCGCCCACCACCCCTTTCATCGCCTAGTCTTGTTTCAGTATTCTATTTTAGGATACTGCAATGGTTGGCATTTTTGTAAAACTGAGAATAAGGGTGTCGTTGCCAGTCTAGTTGCCAGCCCTATACCTACTATAGTGAACCCAGAAATTGTGACTACTGTAAGGTTTTATGGTTGATTTGCATTCTATATGGTCTAGCGATGAAATTTAGCTGCGTTGCCCAAATTTGCAACTTGGGCAATTTTTCTGATTTGCATAATTTATGCATAAAATGGCAAAAGTTTGATATGAAGCCCAATATGGCCACTGAATGCATCTATAATAGGATGTTATGGTTTAATTGCACCCTATATGGTAGGCAAGTGAATTTAAGCCTGATTGCAGGGATTGCGAATCACATGTTATTCATAATTTGCACAATTATGCATAATTTTTGCATAATTTATGCGTAAATAAGCAAAATAACCTAATGTATCTACCAATATGGCCATTGAAATGTCGCTTGAGAAGGATTTGATGATTGATATGCATTCAATGTGATTTCCCAGAGTATCTAACACTTGTTGAGAATGTTATAGAGCTTTTATGTTTTCTACATTTCATAATTTATGCCTAAATGATATGCGTAAATGATACACATAAAATAGCAAAATTTAATATAAAGCCCAATATGACAACTGGCAAGTATCTGAAATATAATGTTTATAATTTATTTCCACTCATTAAGGTAAGCAAGTGAAGTTTACACTGATTTGCAAAGATTTGCAAATACTTATTGTTCATAATTTGCAAATAATTTTCACTGTGCAGTGAAATGCTCCAACAAATTGTTTATGCTGCATAATCTTTTGCTGGTAAAATATCTAAAGCAAAATTTTGCAGTCTTATTTATCTTTTATTTGCTCTCTCACACTGTATACAGACTGGATTCTGTGTGCCAATAAAACAGATTTCCATTTCTAACCACATTATGATACTTTATTATAGGTTCATTTTAAAGATGGAACAGATAATTAATAAGAAGATCTGTAAACAGCCTGTATCATAGTTTATTAAGTTCAACCGAGTTGGGATCATCATCTTGAGGCATTTGGCTGGGAGCCACTACAGTCTTTGTATTTGCATAATTTGAGACGAGGGGAAGTGTATCAAGCAATAAAAAAAGTCCACCATATAGCTCTCCTTCAAAATGTCTCCCAAGCCCTGGCGTACATCATTATGAATGAGCAGGGAGACTGAAAAGACAAAGATGAGTTGTAGTCATCTAAATAATTTCCAACTCAATTAAACATTTGACTTTTATTGAATATTGACAAATAAAATTCTATGTTCATCTAATCAAACAAACATTATAATTCAAAAATTAGCATTTAATGTGAATCCTAGCAAATTGAATATTGTGCAAACCAACAAAAGAATCTTAGAAACAGATTTAAACATATTTCTCAATGTTTAAGGTTGGGAGCTACGCTGATTACTTTTTTATACTACAGATAACAATTTGATCATCAACTGCTGGTCATTTACAGCTTCTTTCAAAAAAAAAAATTGTGTTGTTTGGAACGAATAAAGAAAGTCAAACCAAAAGTTTCATAAGATTTGTCAATACCTTGTATCAAAAGTTTATTATCTTCAATATAGTTGGGATCATCATCTTTCTCATCACTAGAACTGTCTGTTTTATCCTCCAATGTGCTCTCTGTATGAGGATTTTTTGACACAATTGTCACCGGCTCCATAGCTTAGTTAACAACAGTCCTGTTTATTGAAAGCATACTGCCATCTCGATCCCACTTCTCCATCTGCACCTCTGCAGTGACTCATATACATTGGCCATACCCAGTACACTGAAAGTACAACGACATCAGTTTCACCACTGACGATTCAGAACTGTTGTTGCATTTTTCTGCTGCCTTTTTAGCATGTAGCTGATTGAAAGCATACTACCATCTCGATCCCATCTCTCCCATCTATCAGCCTCTCATCATGACAAAGACATCAGTTTCACCACTGACGATTCGGATTGTTGCATTTTGCTGCTGCTCATCATATGGATACAGCCATCATCATGACCTCTGTATTCTCTCTGCATATGGATACAATGGATCCCAAACATCCAGATCGATGGAGGGCTTGGTGTGCCTGTGAAAAAGTTCCAAAAGAAAAAACGCAATATCGTTCAAAGACAGGTTACTGGTTTATGGCTGGGTTATGAAAGATGGCACAGTGATGAGGATGAAACAAACAGTTCTAGTAATGAGGAAGATGACCCCAACTAGGTTGAAGATAATAAGCGATGATACAGGCTGCTTTACAGACTTCTTATTAATTATTTGTTCCATTTTCTTTTATGTTTTTTAAGTTAAGTATTATTATGTGGTTAGAAATATAAATCTGTTTTATTGGCACACAGAATCCAATCTTTTATTGTACAATTCATGTGAGAAAATATGTATTAAAGTCTTATTCATCCTAACAGTCATTCCTAGAACTCTCAGTTTGACACAAGATGGTGGTTTTGTCTATATTTTGCATAAATTATGCAAATATAAAAGATAAATAAGACTGCAACTTATTGCATGTTTGCTTTAGATGTATCTATAAACCAGATAAAGTGCATATGCAGCATAAACAATTTGTTGGAAAATTTCATTGTCAGAGTAATGTGAAATAAATCAAAATATGCATAAATTATGCAAATTATGAACAATAAGTAATTGCAAATCTTTGCAAATCAATGTAAACTTCACTTGCTTACCTTAATGAGTGGAAATAAATCATAACATTATATTTCAGATGTTTGCCAGTTGTCATATTGGGCTTTATATTAAATTTTACTATTTTACGCGTATCATTTACGCATATCATTTAGGCATAAATTATGAAATATAGAAAACGTGCAAGCTCTATAGCTTTCTCAACAAGTGTTAGATACTCTGGGAAATCACATTGAATGTATATCAATCATCAAATCCTTCTCCAACGACATTTCAATGACCATATTGGTGGATACAATAGGTTATTTTCCTTATTTACGCATAAATTATGCAAAAAAAAAATATGCATAATTGTGCAAATTATGAATAACATGTGATTGGAAATCAGGCTTAAATTCACTTACCTACCATTTAGGGTGCAATTAAACCATAACATCCTATTATAGATGCATGCCAGTGGCCATATTGGGCTTTATATCAAATTTTGCCATTTTACGCATAAATTATGCAAATTAGAAAAATTGCCCAAGTTGCAAATTTGGGCAACGCGGCTAAATTTCATCGCTAGCCCATATAGAATGCAAATCAACCATAAAACCTTACAGTAGTCACAATTTCTGGGTACCCTAACTTGGCAACTATCCGGTCTCACACCACCTGAAAATAGAAAATAGAATATATATTGATACATTTTCAGCCAACCAAATAGACGGGGATGTATAAATAGCCAGATAATCAACCAATCAGGAAGAATTTGACACGATTCAATTATTTATTTCCCACGAACCAGAAATGTTCTAGGGATACTATAAATTCATTTTGAACGAATCAGCAACCAATTTAGTGTGATGAAAGAAAATATTTGGATGTTGGTTGCCGCAGTATGGTTGGATGAAACAATTCATAGATATCAACCAATGAGAAATCCAGATTGAGAACAGAGGTGGTAAATGTGGAACGTCTGATCGAGGACATATGTATGTAGTTAATATCATTTGAGCGAACTGGATTATTGTAGTTTTAGTCCGTGTGAGAATAGCCCCATTGGTATTGTTTATGTCGTGAGATTCGTCACATGAAAATCTAACTATATAATAGGAAATTGGGGTACTTTACGTTTACTGGCTGATGTGAACGGGAGTTAGTATATTAGAGTTTAGTTTTATTACTAGACCGACTTCAACATGTGGATGCTCATTTCATTGGTTTCATATTGTTCTATTGTTTTAAAAAGGATCTAATTTAGATTACTATGCCTTGTATTTACAACATGCATTTTACCAGAGCCCCTGATGAATGCCACCAGGCACGAAACAATGTTTTAGGGCAATGCATCTTTACCATACAGAATATGAAATGCTATCTAAATTTTGAAAAAAAATTGTAGCCATGGTGAGGGATAAATATGCTATATTTATTTCATATAGAATATTAGAATAGTATTTGTAAACGTCATCCAGAGGCCTTTATCATCGGATAATGTAGGTAACTCTTAGTCTCATGAATTCACTCTATATATATATCGGCCCGTGAAGCAAGTTTTGATGAACGTATAGCTATTGCGCCTATTCAGGGTGCATGAATCTTTCATTCATTGAATTCATGGGGCCCCACATCATGGGAGTGGCGCAGGTATACAACTAGGAGTTACAAACACTATACCCATACACATGACTACTGTTATATAGAAGGGTACCTAATAGCCACAGGGACCTGGTGAACACGACTTCCATTTTTAGGCTTGATTTAGTCTCTAGTATATACTTTATCATTTCTCATTTTTGAAATAAGCCGACACAGTACATTGCTATTCCAATTTGAATCTTTTCACCAATATTCTCAGGCTTCTCTCTGCCGTAACGCAATCAGGAAGTTACTTTGGATTGGCCGTATTAAGATTGGTTGACATTGTGGATCACTTTACTTGCTTTAATTTGAATTGTTTTATTACTGTGATATAACAAACAATATACCAGTAGCATATTAGTAGCTGATAATGATAGAGGCCCTACCAGTCACCTTTACAAACACTAAATAAAGTCTGACATAGTTGTTTGGTAAAGCAAACTTAACCGGCCAATCAAATCAGATCTCAATGCAGCCAATCAAAAACAACTTCCTGGTTGTGTTACTGCAGAATGATGGTAGTGAATATTGATGAAAATATTTAAATTGTAATCACATAAGACTGTATTAACTTATTTCAATAATGTGAAGTGATGAAGTATATACTAAAGCATAAATCAAGCCTAAACAGTTACCTAATATAATAATAGTAATGTGTATGGTATAGTGTTTGTAAATCACATTAGTATACATACCAAACACCCTCACATGATGCTATTCAGAAACACAATATCTCGCTGCATGTTGTTCGTTCTGCAGGCTGTAAGTGGGAGCTGCTGCATGAATGTCACAATATAATATAATACCCCCAAAAAACAGTATCACACTGAATGCTGCCAGAGGCACACTGCCCACATGTCGTCGCCGGAATTCCACACTGTTTGAAAAACACTTGCTGCAACTGCATGCTGCTCCCAGTTATAGCTAGCTAGATACTATTCAGTATACTCGCTGCTCCTTGTAAGCTGGAAGGCACATAGAAGTAACTGTTCAAGGTACATGTATTTTTCCTTTCCAACGCAGAAAGGGAATCTCCTTTCATACACAGCATGAATTCGTTCAGTGTGTATACTGATGGGGCAGGCAAAATCTGTCCCATGGAGACAATTTCTTCATGAGCTCCTAATAGAGCTACCCGAACTCGGTGCAGTAGTTTGCAGTCACATGAATACGCAGGACAAGGAAGTTGAATTAATTTAAGATCATTCTCATGGAGGTGAGGTTTGGAAAAAATTAAAACCAATACTAGATGATCTGCTATATAGAACAGTAGAAATGGTATATCTTAAAAGTGAAGGGGAAATATTGAAAACGTGCCTTTATCATTAGCCTGCCTTTATTTGCTAAGCCCAGGTACAAATGCACTGATGTGGATACTATAATAAATCCACAATGGCGTCTGTTCTGTTTGTCATTTTTAAAAGAATTTAACAAAAGCACAAACAAAGGACTATATAATTCGCTGCTGCCCTCTGTTGGGTATGAATGCAGACATGGAATGTGTTTGAGTGTTTGTGTTGATAAGGATAAAAATATTCTTTACTTTGACCTACCTCTACGCACTTCACGTCATGTGTTGCAGGTAGCTCTGCAAGGCACTGCTGTAAGCAGCTTCGGTATTTGTTGTGGTTTCTAGTCATTTACAGTTCGCTGGGGGAGGATGGGAGGGGGGGGGGGGGCGGCGGCGTCAGTTCGATTTTGTTAACAACCAAATAGGGGAGTCATACCCCCCGATATATTGCAAAATGAAAGTCCGACCCCCACAGAAATTGAGAAATAAAAAGTATGACCCCCACCCTAAATCCCCTCAACTCGGTCAAGTGAAAGTATTTCAAATTCATATATTTTTTTCATTTTATATATGAAATTTGTAAAGAGTCATAGAAAAAATGAAATTTTGTAAAAAGTCATTGAAAAGTAATGGACTTTTGGTTAAACTGGTCATTTACATGCTATTTGAGTTGTTATATTCGGCACCTTAACATCTTCCAAAGTCTAATTTCTGTTGGCATTGCACGAGGCATCACACACCCACACCACATAAAACATGTATGGTAAGAAATCTATATATGTAGATGTGTTTGAAAGAAGGATAGAACTCGATTATTGAGATATTATTGTCATCTTTGATCTTTACATAGACCCTATTTAAATGAAGCCAGGTATCTAGAAAAAATGTATTGGAAAACTTAACATCTGTCGTGAAGTCATTGCAAAGGCAATTAGTTTTAATGTGCAAAATCTGTGGAAACCCTGGATTCACAAGTCAAATAAATTAGCAATCATCAAATTTTATTTGGTCGTCTTATTCAGCTTTTTCCATCTAATCGATTATGATCTGGAATACCACAAATAAATGGTCATGTGATACATATATATGAATTTTGGAATGATTGTAACTCTGATTCAGGTTTTTCACCTAGACTAAAAAACATGTAAATATTAAGATCATATAATAGGCCTATGCACAGACAGATAGCAGGTGTGGACAATTATAACTTAAAATTAGACAATATCATGAATAGTAAACTTGACTGCTACCAACTAGCTATGAAAGAACTATATTCACTAACATATTACAAGTAAATGGTTCCATAATTTATTTCCTTATGTAATGTCACATTTCTATTTGTCATATATTGCAGAAGAGTTATCATGTCAACATATTTGGTCGATTAAGTATTATATGTATTGTTATTGTTCTACCTTGTGTTAACCACTGAAGTATCAATGATTGTTTTAGAAACCATTTTATGAACAGGACTCAGGTCAAAATATATAAAAGAAATCTAAACACCATTAATTACTACATAGTTCTTTTGTGTATGTCAGGGTAATATGAGAGTTCATCACGAGCACTTGAATAGATTGTTTATAACTCAGAGGGATGTTAGTAAAAATAATAACCCCATTGGTTAAATAATAGCCGCATGAACTAAGTGGACCATGGACATTCCATTCAAGTAGATTACCTGAAACACACTGCTTACATATGAAAACAATATGGAGGTCAGTAAAGCATATGCTCATGAGGGGTATAGATTTTATATCTAAAAAAGACCATTTAAGACAGCGTAAAAGAAAACACACACTTGTACAAAAACATTTAATTATAAACAGTAAATGTTGAGAAAACAGACACATTCACAGTAATGTACATGTATAATTAAATTCAATTAATATACTGACATCATCTGAAACATGACCGTAACATTTAGTTGATATTAAAAGTAGTTATAACACCTAAAATATTAATTATATATATGTGCTCCTGTGGCTGAGTGGATAGGAAATTGGACTCGTGAATAGAAGGTCATGGAAGTGATTCCAGTAACACACTACTCCATGGCACCGACACATTGAATAGATACAGGTTAGACAAATGGATGCTAATATTGATTGGAAAAAGCGCGTCTGCTCCATGGTTGTGATAACATGCTGCATGCTCCCCTGACACGTTGCATGCTCCCTGGGGAGTTGAGAAAGACCTTATAGTGTGAAAAGGCTGCTGCCAATGACCTGGTGTGAATGTAGAGTCATCGGAATACATATTTAATTGATTGTTTCATTGCAAATGCAGATTATCATTATTACTTCTTGCAGAATAGTTATTCACTTTAATCTATCTTTTACACTCTGGATGGATATTTGATTTTGACAATTCTGTTTCATGTGAATTGATATTTATGACACAGGCCATACTTTTAGCTTTTTAAGTCTTTCATTTTAAACTTTTCTTTGTCACTACTCACTAGTTAGGACAGAATGTTTTGTGATAGCTGGATGTTCAAGGCTTGTGGGTGCCCTATCTGCCCATTACCATTACTTCATCATACGCTTGAGTTCAAAACACATTATCATCATCTGTGTCGTCGTTGTTGTCGTCGTTGTTGTCGTCGTTGTCGTCATCATTGTCGTCGTTGTCGTCATCATCGTCGTCATCATCGTCGTCATCGTCGTGTCTCTATCTCTCTCTCAACCCTAAGCTTCCATTTGACTATATCAAGTGGCCCTGGGAGGAGTAGAACTCACGACCCCAAGGTTGTGAGACCAGAATGATACCATCATACCAAGCAGCGAGCGACCTTGAGGTCGTGAGTTCGAGTCCCGCCAGGCCCACTTGATATAGTGAAATGGAAGCTTAGGATTGTAAAACCTGTCTTCAGCTACATCTATCGTTAGTAGAAATATACTTGCTGTGAGAGAGAGAAGTTTGAAAATGTATCCGCAAGCACTGGGAATTGGGAAACACGTATATAAAATTACTAATGCTATAGATACAAATGATATGTCTTATGATTATTTCCCAATACCATGCAAAAACATGTATGGTCCAAAATTGAATTGACAAAGAATGGAAAACCAGTTAACCATACGTTTTGTAGGTTTTGTACTTTTTTGGCATTTTCCATTACTTCTAGATACTGTCATCCATATTCTGTCCATTGTCATCCATTGAAAACAATCAATTATAGAGAAAAAATAAACATAACTACAGGGAAGTAGAAAAATAATGTGTTTTGAACTGCAATGAAATACGAACCTCTGTCTACTACTAAAGATCAAATGAAATGGTTTCGGATTATTTCAGGTATTGATGTGCCATATTAATAGCCACCTTGCTGACCTACATATGTTGATTTTAAGATTAATATTGCACACATGTTTTTGTTATTTTCATGTATGGGGTATAATTAAATGGAAGAGTCCATTTTCATGATGTGTGACCCCCTTCTAAAATTATTATATTGGCATTTCAGTGATTTAGCTCAATTAATTACTCAATAATTCACAGAGTGTTAAGTGTTGTAGAACTATGTATTAAGTCAGATAATCACCTTGGATTTTGCTGTGAAATAAGACACACACACCCAGAATCTAGCACATACAGTACGGATTTAGATTCAGAGTTTGAGACTCTTCTATACACCTATTTTCTAATAGAAATATTTAGGGTGCGATCGTAGTGCCACATTCGGCCACTAGGTGATTAGTCTCGATCAACTAGCCACTGTGAAGTAGACGAGGAAACGTTTTGTCTCTATTGATGTTTGTCTAAATAATTCCCAAAATGCACTGTAAAAGACTTGAAAAGCCACGTGTTTTGGTTTGTTTGTCTAAAAATTACCCAGAGTTCACAGATAAGAAAAATTATGTATGTCTACCACTTACTTCCCATTTTTTCATTATTACCATACGCTTTTTCACAATGCTTCGAATATTCCTCGTGTAGGTAGTATGCCGCATGGACATGTATAAGACATATATAAGACATTTAGGTTTGTGTTTGATTAGACATTTTGCATAAGGGATTAAAAAAGTTGTACATTTTTTCACTTTTGGTGTTCAAAAAAGTGACACATGTTTATTAAGTGTGTCTAATCAAGTTATAATAAGGGTCAATATTTAAATGAAACTCCTCCCTTGCCATCTTTGGCATTGCTATGAATAAATGGTTCACAATACAGTTCATGGCAGACTGATGCGTTAAGACATCAGTGTTTTTTTATCTTGTCATAATCACAATTATGGTATTCTCTAAAAATGTAACTCATCTATTGTTATAAATGTCTTTTACCGTAACAAATATTTTCGACCCTGTCAAGCGGCTTTTTTCAAGCTGACATCACACAGGATGACGTCACACATCCTGTATGAGTTTATCAAAATCTCAATGTACTGGACTTGTTAAAAAAAAATTGAGTTACTTGCCTACTTACTTGTGGACGAGTATTCTCAGTCACCGCAGACATCAATTTCAATGAATTTTACATGGAGTATGTTGATTTTGAATTAATCTTAGTTATGATGCGTTTATTTTTCAGGATACCTGTCCTATGACGAGTATGATTTTTTACCTATTTCATGTACATATATCTGTGGCCCTGTAGATATGGTAAAATCATATACATTGTATAATCATATATACTGCTACTGCTACTACTACTACTATTACTACTACTACATCCTCTGCGGCCGTCCAAGTTTCTGGGGTAGGCAACAATGACCAACAATGACCAAGTTTGGATTATGAACGAATTAAGAACAAAAAAGGCTAATTTTAAAATATACCACATAGCATTTTATGCATTAATGCCCCCAAATAATGTAGTTATGGTCCATTTACTGATATTCCCATAGTGGTTATACCATGAAGGAGGTGAACTGTACTTTAACCAACAAGCCTTTAATCATCTCAGGCAAATATAGAGTAGTTGTTACAGAAAACCTACAGTTTTATACAAACTAACCAATTAATTTCTTTGATGATAACTGGTGTCTTGGAGGAATAAAAATGGTATTATACAATGTTTTATTGTGCCCCTCTTTTACTTACATTATAATATAATAGGTGCCGATCCACTCTAATAACAGGTTCATTACTTATGTTGCACTGTATCTGAAACCACTTGAGAAAAAGTGAAAAAAGGATTAGAAAAGTCTACTAATTAATATTTATGATTAGGATATTTGATGCTGTGTGATTGGTTAGAGCCCATAAAGTGCTAATCATACATAGTAATGAGTGAGAAACTACCACTTATTAATAATTCATGATTGTTACTTTTCATGATCTTTGATTGGTCGAAACCAAAAATGACAAACAACATTATTCAGGAGTTTGTTACTTTGGTACAAGTATGGAGCGTTGATTGGTTGAACATCAGTTTGACCTTTCCTATCTATTGATATGCAAGAAAAAGTGTACAACTTTGTCATTATGACAAGATTGTCTCAAAAGCACATAATATTGCTGGAATATTAAAATAGGTTATTATTTAGAATAATATATCTCAATGCAGTACCCAGAATTGCAAATAGTCGGAGGCAAAATATTTTGAGCAAGGATGCAGGCAAACACCACAGGTGCACAGCTTTTGTAGGGAGGTTTGGGGCCATGCTTCCCCAAGAAAGAAATGAAATTGAGACTCTTTTTGATAGTGTTGGAGGAGGCTATTTTAAACAGAAAAGTAACCATAATGTTTCCCTTAAAACAAATAGCATGACACCCTCCCCTAATGGTCTTCCATGTGAAAGTATGACCCCCACTATGACTTCAATTTTGAAAGAATGACCCCCCCACCACAGTTTCTAACGGACCCCACCACCAGACTGTAAATGACCAGGCCCTAAAGACTGCTTTGTTAACTTTACCATGTGCTTCCGTGGCGGAATTGATAGGGAGTTGGACCAGTGACCAGAACGCTGTGGGTGCGATTCCTGGTGGGGTCTGATGGAAAGTGTTGAGCGAACTTACCTCTAACAGGTTGCACACTACTCCGTGGTACCTACAATTAAATAAGTACAGGTCAAGCGAGTGAACGCAAATGTGAGTCATAAGCACGTGTGTGCAAAAGCAGCAATGCTGTATGCTCTACAGGGAGTTGAACGCAACTGATACATTTTCCCAGCTCTGCTAGCGTGGCGAGATCCGGGTGACCGTTGGATGTTTATTTTCTGTCTGGCAAGATCCTGGACCGGGGACATAGCTGTCAACGCCACCTCATTTAAGATGTTTACTATATAAACACACCAAATAATTATCATATATCAATTATTTTGGGAAGGTGAAATGGCATATAGTCAGCATTGCTTACGCTGTACATGTTAGACCTGTTACCCTATTTACACATATTTTAATGTCTTGAATATTACCTCATGCCATCGTCGGTCTACGGGATTCTCTTTTACACTATGCATATATTCAGCTTAACAATATCTACTATATGCTGTGCATATATAAAATATTTTATATAATTGGGCTACAGCTCTAGCTTTATCTACAGGGTATAGTTTTATTTTTCGGCTGTATTCTTGATAATATGAAGTTTTATTTTCTAAAATTTAATTTAAATTTTGACGTCATTCATAAACATTTTTGAGCTCCTCAATACTACTTTTGAAATTAAAACACCAAAAGAAATGAAATACAAGATTGAATGGAAAATATACAGTACAAGATTATCAGTTTAACAATATACATGTAGTACCTAAGTAACAGATTCATAAGAAATTATTATCACAGATTATGACAAACAACATATGAAGATTTAACAACATCAGGTACTTGATTAGCAAATATTATTCTACTGAAGGTTGGCTGATAATGGCTGAGTTTAGAATTAAGTGTAATGTCACAGTTCATATTTGCTATTTCAACTCCTGATATTTGTCGTTCTATTCGGAACTTATAACTGTTTATCATTTCTATTTTGAACCCCAGGCTCTTGAATGGTGGTGGTGGTGGGGTGGGGGGATAGGGGGGGGTGTCAGTCATGTGTTGTACAAAGGCATTATGGTTGCTGCTTTGTTGGATCATTGATGTTTTTTTTTTATGTTGTAGACCTCTGACATATGCTAGTTTCACCTACATACATGTACATGATCATAGGGTATACAATTTGATTTGAGACACTACTACTCACTTTAAACGCAAAACTTGACGGTGCAGTCACCATCACGGGACCTTCAACAGAAGTGACTCTTTCTGGATCTTGATGACGTCACATTGGCGCGGATGCTCTTGCCTTGGTTGAGGTTGAGCTGTGGTTGATGCTGTCTGATGGGAATTCCACCTGTCAGACAAGCGACAATGTGATGTCATCAAGATCCAGAAAGAGTCATCTGTTGAAGGTCCCGTGAAGGTGACCCCAACGTCAAATTTTGCGTTTAAAGTCAGTAGTAGTGTCTCAAATTGTATACCCTATGGATATTCCTACTACTAAGAACAGTCTACATAAAGATATACATGATCATATTGTTTTAATAATTTGTTTTAACTGTTATTTACACACATGTATAGTGTTAAACAGATAATCTTGCACTGTATATATTTAACTTGTATTGCATTTTTGAGC
>CM032665.1:45987782-46040145 GCA_019095985.1 Streblospio benedicti
TCCTGGTCATGGCACCAAACTGTAAACAAAGTGGAGTCAGTCGCGTACCCAGCTTGGTGACTGGGTCGCGCTCTGTGCTGATTCACGACGCCACGAGCCCGAAGCTCGGACGCGCGACGGACGGCTGACTCTAGACGATGTTGGTTCCCTTACTACTCCTCGTTGTGTTAACTGGTACCCCACGTACAGGCCACCGTCCAGCGTACTGGGCGAGTGCCTGGTGACTAACAAGCCGGGTTTCACGATGGGGCCCTACACGGAGAGGACTTTCGCACCGGTGCTGACACGCAACGATCAGGGCGTCCCCTTTCTGGAAGCCACGCGGTCCCAGGCGCGGGAGGAGGGGGTTCGCCACGGCTAGCCCCGTCAGATAAGTAAAAGAGCCCCTATCCCGAGAAGGAATAGGTTACCAGCCCTACGTGCTATCCGACTAGCGTCTACAAGGAAACTGAGGCCCTAATGGCCAAGTCTCAGTACTGTAGTGTACTGAGTCCTTAATATATCAGTATGGAAGAGATTAAACAAGAAACCATATCCACTTTTTGCTTTTGAAATATATACGATAATAAATAATATCGGTCAAAATTTGACAAAAACGTGAAATTTCAAATTTTCTGACTATACTAATGTTAAGTCAATAATGCTTTCATTTAACACCAAAAACAAGGAGGAAAAATATATATACAAGAAACACAATATATTAGAAATTCTTTAGTGATTTATTTATATCAAGTAGTTCTGTACAGTGCTTAGTCAACAGTGAACTCAATGCCTAACTACAAGGCATTGAGGTTGCCTTTCTTCATATTTGTGACACCCCTGTGGTCATTGGCCACAATGATAATTGCATTCCTCAAAACAGGATCGGTTGTAGTGTGAGCATAATCAGAAATGTCTTTTATACCTCTCTCTGCAGCATCATTCACTACCTGAAGGTCTTTTCAAAATGACTGCAGGTGCTGGTATGCTGCAATGTGAAGCCATGTTGATGGATCATCATTCAACCATTCTCAGTCGGCGTATATCAAGTGGAGCATAAGCCATGAACGTTCCTTTATAAAACTGGCTACTGGTGGTGTTTCGTTTGTTAGGTGGATTGCAACAGAATTAAATTGGGCTGTCCAGGTTTTCCTGAGACAAACACATCAGGCTTTGGAAATTGAAGCAATGTTTCAGCCATTGCCTTCTTCTCCACCACTGTAACACCATCATCAAAAAGACTCAATGCAACCAGATCAGGGGTGACGTACATGTACCACAAATGTCGTCTTGCACTGAGAAGAGCTTGATCGGCTGCTACACGATCAAACTGCAGATATTCTTGGAGGTCATACCAAAAGTTGAGATCATGTCTTTGAGCGGCAGTACTCAAAGATGTTGACAAAAAGTATTTGCCATACAGCAGGACCACAAATTGGGCTAAACGATCAACCCGGCGCTTTTCCACTCGAGTAAGATGGAAGACCTCAGATAGAAGGTAGATCTTCAAAATGTACAGGCTCTTTCCCATAAATCTAGCATGATGGTATGCTCCTGGTTGACGCATGGTAAACTCATGATAGACCTGTCCATGACGAGGGCGAATTGGCTGAAATGCAATATATAACTAATTAATTTTTAATGTTAAAATAAAAATTATGATGTAATGTAGATGGTCATTATTAACTTCACTACTGTCTATGCACCCACAGGTCTATCATGAGTTTACCATGCATCAACCAGGAGCATACCATCATGCTAGATTTATGAGAAAGAGCCTGTACATTTTGAAGATCTACCTTCTATCTTAGTTCTTCCATCTTACTCGAGTGGAAAAGCGCCAGGTTGATCGTTTAGCCCAATTTGTGGTCCTGCTGTATGGCAAATACTTTTTGTCAACATCTTTGAGTACTGCCGCTCCAAGACATGATCTCAACTTTTGGTATGACCTCCAAGAATATCTGCAGTTTGATTGTGTAGCAGCCGATCAAGCTCTTCTCAGTGCAAGGCGACATTTGTGGTACATGTACCTCACCCCTGAACTGGTTGCCTTGAGTCTTTTTGATGATGGTGTTACAGTGGTGGAGAAGAAAGCAATGGCTGAAACATTGCTTCAATTTCCAAAGCCTGATGTGTTTGCCCCAGGAATACCTGGACAGCCCCAGTTTAATCCTGTTGCAATCCGCCTAACACACGAAAAACCACCATTAGCTAGTTTTATAACGGAACTGTCATGGCTTATGTTCCACTTGATAAACGCCAACTCAGAATGGTTGAATGATGATCCATCAACATGGCTGCACAATGCAGCATATCAGCACCTGCAGTCATTTTGGAAAGACCATCAGGTAGTGAATGATGCTGCAGAGAGGGGTATTAAAGACATTTCTGATTATGCTCCCACTACAACCGATCATGTTTTGACGAATGCAATTATCATTGTGGCCAATGCCCACAGGGGCGTGTCACAAATATGAAGAAAGGCAACATCATTCCCTTGTAGTTAGGCATCGAGTTCACTGTTGACTAAGCACTGGACAAAACTACTTAACATAAATAAATCATTAAAGAACTTCTAATATATTGTGTTTCTTTTATATATATTTTTCCTCCTAGTTATTGGTGTAAAATGAAAGCATTATTGACTTAACATTAGTATAGTCAGAAAATCTGAAATTTCACGTTTTTGGCAAATTTTGACCGATATTATTTATTATCAAATATATTACAAAAGCAAAAAGTGGATATGGTTTCTTATTTGATCTCTTCCATACTGATATATTCACTTAATAAGAGTTGAATTATTAATCACAAATGATAATTACAATATCCTAGACTCGAATCAAAAATATGAAATTTTGCCTATTTTCGCCGAAATCAGCAAAATTGGGGGCCTTGGGGGACACCTAAACATACTTCAAAATTTCTTAAACATTTGGGGTATTTTTATTACAAAATGTATGGTCTCTTCTACTTGTTGGTAAAATATGGTAAGTCCATAAAAATCATATTATAAGAAATATTCAAAATCAACATACAATGCTGCTGTGTACATTTAGACAAAAAAATATGATGTAGGGCTTATTTGATGGACTAGTTCATGCTAAGGACAAAACGAAATTGTAAGTATTACAGCACGTTGCCAAATCAGTGAATGCCTAATTGCTTATATATCAATTTTGCCACTTTGTATGACCTAATCTTTCAAATTACTGTTCTCTTAATGAAAATCATGTACATGTATGACACACTGAATAGTGCTACTTAAGATAACATATCATTTTAATCGTTTTAAAAAATTAAAAGCATGTGCAGCTGAGCATGTGTGATGTCTTTTTGTGCGGACATCAACTTTATTCCACTAATTTTTGGCTTGTAACATTTTTTTCCTTCAGACAATTATTCTGTAAATTATTGGAAATCATCCATGCTAAAATGCCACACCCACATGAGAATTTTTGTGCATCTTCATAGCTTGTAAAGATGTGCCAACAGTCACACTTATATAAACAAAATTGAACATATCTGGCTTTTAACTGTGTAGCCATATTGTTAAGAGGCAAATGGGCTATGATTGGAACAGCTGTGTTTATATGCTTTTAGAAACAATTAACAATTAACAAAAAAGACAATTAACCATATTAGGGCCATTAATCAAGATGCTTGATGTGGAACATTAGTAGTTCAAATGCCCATTGAGGGTGGCCATTCTAGCATTAGAATTGAAACCTGATATAAACAGAGATTGGTAGAGAGGTATATAGGATCCTGCACACCACTTTGAACAATCTGAGTGGAATCTCACCCAAAATCAGCCTATTGTGCTAGCACCAATTTTATTCCACTGCTTTTTGCCAGATTAAAAACTTTTTCCTTAAACACTTATTCTAAAAATTATTAGATATGATTTAAAGTAATATCCTGCACCTACGCAAAGTTTCCGGTTTCTTTAAATTTGCAAATATAGACATTTTGAACAGGCAAAGTCCAATTAAAAACGTCAGGCAAATTTGCATGGTTGGAACTGCTACTGACTTAAACCAGTGAAGGAAAGCATAACTTCTATTGTTCAATAATATCCAAATGCACAGGAGATTATACAATGCCATTAATGCCTAAGCAGTCATTGGATGTGGAGGGTGTACAATGTCACGGCACGCAAAACTGGTTTTTGCTGCATTCAGCATGCGTTTGCGTTGAACTGATCAAAACGTGTTTAAATGCAGAGTTGGCCAGTTTTTGCTTTTCTTTTTAGAATATTGATCTTGTCATCTATGCTCTCAAATTCAATATTTTAACAACTGTTCCAGATATATTTTCATGAAAAGGGGTCGTTTTTGCATGCTTCATCTTGACTTCACTCCCTATACTGTCTCTGATAAGGTTCTGGCACTTTTTTTACAATGCTACGATCGTTGACTCTGTATCAAACGGAGAGAGATTCTGGGACAAGACGCTTGCTTCCATTTCCGCGAGTCTGCCTTCTAAATTGGTCATATCCTCACCTATGCTATCAATCTCGGTCTGAATAATTTTGTTAAAGTCCTCAAATCTTTGTTCTAAATCTTTCTGAATCTATTATTTTAAATTTTGAATTTCCTTGGTAAACAGCAGTTCAACCTTTTCATGAACCCTTCTCAATTCGCGCATTTCTTTGGTGTTTCGTTTCTTTTTTTTATTGTCCTCTCTTTTACTTAATTTGAAAGTATGCATAGCTGTAATGTTCTTTTTTTATAAATTGAATTTTCACAAATTCAATTGCAGCATATATGATTTTTCACCAAACTACAAGTTGCACTGTACAACTGGCAAGAGATTAATGAATTCAATACCCTGTACTAAGTACTAACAATTCAAAATTAATCCTGATGCAAACACTATTTATTTTTCACAGAAAGTTATCTTTTCACTTTAAATTCTCATTTAAAAAACACACATATATCCACTTTATTGCAATCAAGTGAATCCATGTAACAAGCACAACACTCATCCAAATTATAATGCACGAGAGTTATGATTTCTCTAAGAAAATGTCAAAAAAGCTCTCTGAAGAAAATATCCCTTCTCTATAATATGACTATATAGATCAAGCCTATTCGTGTATTACTGCAGTGAACAGGGTGAATATTTCCATTTGTTCTTGATTTTCAGCAAACTACAGCAACATTATTGTACATGTGTCGTTGGTATATATAATCCGTCTCTTGCATTAACAATCAAATGAAATGCCAACTGCCAACTGTATAATATCCCATGTCATGAACGAATTAAACATAAACATACACAAACTCAGACATATTGCTGCTACTTAGCCTGCTGGATACTGAAATTTGACAGTACTTGCTATTAGACTAGATCTACTTTTTTATAGATCTAATACATTCACGGACGACAGATCTAGGCCGATTTTTTTTTATTGATTTGAAAATTGTAACAGATTTTTTTTATACATTGTTGCGCCTTTAACCTTGATATAGAAATGTTGCAATATTTAATTATACTGGTACAAGTAACAAAGTGTACGAGCGATAAAACAGGCCGCTTATGTAATAAGTTATCATAAACAAACATGTCTTTGTGAAATAGAATTGGCAACATTTTTAGTATTTTATGTCAAAATAAAAGGAGAATATGACAAATATTATTGATGACGGTAAGTAATTACACAGAAACTCCCTGTTATGGAGATCCTCAAGTGTAAATTTTATTTAAACCCATCAATGTTTTTGTTTTGTTCTTTTTTTTCATCAACGTCATTATTGAAGGGTAGACGTGTCAAAGTATACGTCGAACGCATTGTGTTGTACGCTAGTCGCCCTGAATAGTGCTTCTAATATAAGTACTAGACCCTTTACGTCACGGGTCGATTATGTAATTGGTAGATAAAATAAACTTGCTTAGTTCACTTAATTGGCACCTCGTCGGGTATATTATTTCAAAATGAAAGACGAAAATAAGAAATGTCTTTGATGACGGTAAGTAATTGCAGAGAAAGGGAAAAATGCATTCATCATTGGCTAGAAATCAGCTTTCAAAATTACATTTTATGACGTGTTATTTAGGAATCAATGACAGGACACACATCAGCCAACCATTGCTATCATTAGAGTTGTAAAACTGTCATTGGTGCAAATATAATCATTTATCAGGATTTTGAAGCCAATATTCCTCCAATGAAATGAAGAAAAAGTAATATGCGTGGATTGGTTGAAAATACTGTTTTATTTTATTTAGACTATTATGCAGTGTCATTTTTTCTCACCTATTTACATGGAAAGTAGTAATGGATAACACATCTATGTATAATTAAATAATAATTCATCTCCTGTAATGAACGAATATATGCTTAAGAACCAAATATGACATACATAAAACGATTGTTTCCAGCTAAGTGTGGGACTATGCCGAATATACTTGATTCTTGAGTCTGTAATGGTTCTGCTAGTAGACAATAAAACCTACCCGGAAGGCGGTCAGACGCCATGTTGTTATCGTTTTATTCAAAGCAAAATAATGAAGGAAACGTGTCAAAGTGTTATGGAATAACAGTACATAATTGGATATATGTAGTTTAAGAAGTAGAACATGCATTTGATATAACTAATAAACATATTTTCAAATAAATATCTTGATTATGTATCATAATAAAATAGTTTACATTTACATTTACATTATAGTGTTATCCTCATTGAAAGGAGAACTGGATTAAAGCAAAGGTGACGGTTCTAAATCGTTTATAGACTATTGTTTTAACACAGATTTGGTTGATTGTATTTGTTTGCTCTTTGACTGGTTTCGCCAATAAAAATGCATCTCAATTAAAGGTGAGTAAATTATTAGTTACTAAAAGGACGTCCATTATCATTATACTGGTGATTGTATTGTTGAGCGCCAAAAATGTACCCTGTGTGAAATGCAACCAGCCGGTGCATTTGCTTTAGGAAAAAATTGCCATCCAGAGGCCGATTGCAGTAGCTTTTCTCCATAACACTTCTTTAAACTACAATTTCCCCTCAAGTTCAAAAGAATAACAAGTGTGTTGGATGTTCCTCAAGTATTGTACTTACGAACTGCAGCGATTCGATGTTCTATTAAACTTCGACTCAAATACGATTGGAAATTCAATGCACTAATGTAGTTGTATTTTGACTCACAAGTACAACCGTTAAGTACTTTGTACTTGCAATTACAACCACAACTTTCAAGTACACATTATTATATACATTTGCTTGAATATATATATATCCGGTAGAATGCATTTACACTTGCCTTTGCATTCAATTAAAGAAGGGTATTCATGGTGAAAACCCCCATTGACGCCAAAGTAATAATAAATATAGTAAGACATTTCATACAACCTGTTCTATCTTAGCTATATACATTTGCATAATACCCATATGAAAGCTATTTGAACATGCTCCCAATTGAATTGCGTGTAAGTATTGACACATAGATTATAAATGAATACAGTTCCATACAGCAATGGCTTATAACAGTAGTATAGATGTATTTGTATTTCTATGTACATGTATGCATGTGTCAGTTTGTATGTTCACGTTTACATTATAAGTTTAAAGAAATGATTATTGAACTGTATGTCAATGTACTAATAGGCATTTACCAAAGGCAATTGCATCAATGGATTTAATAATCTTTTGAAAGTGGGTTTAAAATTTCTTTAATCTATATTAAGCTACTTCAAACTCTACCTCCCAAAATCCTTGGCACCCATTGTGTACTTCGTAATTGCCCATTTTGATTTGAAATTACAGCCATGTGTACAGTATATAGCACTTAAAGAGGAAGTAACTTTTTGTGTTTCATTTGAAATGTGTTACAATGTTAAGAGTCAAATCAGCATAAATTATTTACAACACGTAAACCAGCAGTTTAAGGTCATACTTCTTTGCCTAATAGAACAAACAAGTATCATAAATAAATGATTATAACTACACTTTCAGGTATTGATATAACCATTTTAGCAAAAAGACACATTATATTTCTATTTGGCCAGAGCAGTTTACCTATATACCCAAGCAACTCATAAAATACCGTAGGAGACTGTATAATGATATGAGCATTTATTTTCAAGAAATTTAAGCAAATTAGTCAATATAATATTTGTATTGAATGCATTAATAAGTAATAATATTCTTTTCCTAAAGATATTCTATAAAACTTATATTTAAATGCTATTTTGTACTACATAATCTCAAAGAATCCAAGGTCAAGGTCTCAAAAAATTTCAACGTCCTCTTTATCTGAGTACTGTGTTTACTTACACATAAGATGATAAATAATTTAGTGTTTAGTAATTGCCACAGCAATTTGATGCTCTTTTATGAAAAAATCTCTAAATAAAGGTTGAAATGACAGAAATAGGTTTTCTGTGTATGGCTGAAGGTTATTATTTGTTTATTACCTTTTCATTCTTTCATTAATAATTTTCTCAAAGCTCCTTATGTTCCATAGCTCACATCTATTGATGCAGTTGCCTTCGGTGTATACTATATTGATATGACAAAAAGTGTTTTGTAGTTTGAAAGATAAGTTTCTGTATAGATTTTTTTTCATGTGAAGGATACACGAAAAAACAAGAGTTAAGGAGAAAATTTATTGACAATATTCATTCATTTATTTCTTAGAATATGATTGTTGAAGACTATTCATGTTTAATTTCATTCAATTTTGATAACAAAATAATTCTGTAATCTTGAACCTGAAATTAAATAAGTGAAACTACATCTACAGGCCAAACACAAAGAGTGGGGAAAGAAAAAACTAAATAAAGGGTGAGAAAACACATACATGCGACATGCGAAGTTGGCAAGTGGGTCCTTGTAGAAAACGAATCATGTTGCTCGTCCTTCTTATATTATCCTCGAGCATTGTTGGGCCACAGCTCGGCTGGACCCCCCTGCCCCCTGAAATGACTAAATCTAAAATAAATACACAGAAATTTGAAAGCAAAGCTCGACGCCCTGAAATAAAGTATCTTAAAATAGAATACTGAACAAGAATAGGTGATGAAAGGGGTGGGTGGGCGGGTAAATTAAAATCCAAAACAAAAAACTTCTTTGTGGAGCAACAACAAAAACATGTTGCTTCATCTGATAGTGAAGTGAAAATGACGCTTCATGAATTGAGGATTGAGACTAGATCATTATAAGTAGATCACCAGACACTTGAAACGTGATGCCTACAAGAGAGAGAGCCGACTGTAGTACTGACCTATATGACCCTGGACGTGACAAAGTCAAAGGAAGAAGCCAGACTCACCGCAGGCATATTTAGATCAAAGATGAGTAGGCAAACTGATTTAGTAAACAGCACTTGACTACCTTCACCTAAAGATAACCTCAATTTATAAATAAATTACATTTATTTTTCATGTGAATGATACACGAAAAGACAAGAGTTAAGGAGAAAATTTATTGACAATATTCATTGATTTATTTCTTAGAATATGATTGTTGAAGACTATTCATGTTTGATTTCATTCAATTTCGATAACAAAATAATTCTGTAATCTTGAACCTGAAATTAAATAAGTGAAACTACATCTACAGGCCAAACACAAAGAGTGGGGAAAGAAAAAAAAACTAAATAAAGGGTGAGAAAACACATACATATGACATGTGAAGTTGGCAAGTGGGTCCTTGTAGAAAACGAATCATGTTGCTCGTCCTTCTTATCCTCGATTGCATTGTTGGTCCACAGCTGGGCTGGACCCCAACTGTTTACAGTCCCCAACAATGCCTAGTTAGTAGGAAGATCTCATGCATGCTACAAACTAAATAGACTATTCCCATCATCCTAGGACTTCAGGCCCTGAGACATTCTTTGTTCTCCAGGCCCTTCGAGGGGAAGGAGGCCATTCACTTAGTGGCGTCAGCTTACTGACAGGGAATAGAAAAGAAAACCTTTTTTTTTTTTTTTTTTTTTTTTTTTCTTTCTACGGAAGGTGAGGAAAAGGGTGGTTTGGCTATTTCTGGACACGTCCACATTGAAAAGGGAGGATGGGAGCCTGAAACTGAAGATTTATTGAAAGCCCACACACACGGACCAATATCTCCACTTTGAATCCAATCACCCATTGGAGCATAAATTAAGTGTCGTCCACACCCTACACCACAGAGCCAACAATGTTATAACAGAAGAGGAAGATAGGGTAACAGAGCATATACACATAGACGGAGCATTGGCAAAGTGTGGTTACCCAAGTCGGGCCATAAAGAGAGGTTCCACCTTCGAGGAAAAGGAAGATTCCAGCAAGAAGAAAGACAAGTGGGATATACAGAAGAAGACTATGGTGGGCATTCAATATGTGAAAGATCTTTCAGAGAGTGTGAGAAGAATAATGAAGGACTACGGGTGCCGTGCTATTTTCAAGCCCAGAAACACAATCAGACAGCTCTTGAGTGCCCCAAAAGACCCGGCAAGAAAAGAAGATAACTGCGGAGTAGTGTATCAAATCAGTTGTGGTGGCACGGAAACAGAACATTGTTCCAGCACATATGTTGGTGAGAAATCCAAGACCGTGAAGACAAGATTTGACCAGCACCGAAGACCGAGCAGTACTTCATCACACGTATCCATTCATCTCCACCAACCAGACAGACAGAACCATCAGATTACACTTGAGAATGTTTAGATCTTGGATTGTGACGCAAACACTTTTGAAAGGAAGATTCGCAAGGCAGTGTACATCTGACGCCTCAAGCCGGACCTCAACAAGAACCTGAGGGCCACCAAATTGCCTGCACTCTACAAAAACATCCTCCTGACCACGCCGAAGACGTCACACCACGATCTCATGACGAATAGGTGGATTGGCGGCAGGCTGATGAAAAACTATAGAGAATAGGATAAAAGCTCTCAAGGTAGCAGTGTTTAGCACCTTGGATAATGATCCAAGTTTGAGAACAACATTCTACACAGCATAGTAATTTACAGCTGACTTACAGAGGCTTGTCAAAACCTTGGTTAAACCATCTTTAAAGCAACTTCAAAGCAACCTATTGACCTGACTGAGGTAAGTATCAATAAGGTCAGCCTTAACTGTTAAAGTGTACTTGCACTTGGGTTACACAATTGGGGTAGTTAGCTTTAATGGTTTGAAGTAACACATCATTTATGCTCAAGAGGCCACGATTGGAGTGACTTTTTCTAATTTGAAATTTTTTACCTTTTAAAAGAAAAAGCTAGGTCCAAAAACAATTATGTTTTTCCCCAAAAGGTAACATGTGCGTACTGTGCGTAGAAATTATGTTACATCCCTGTATGCATGTATATACAGTGACGTATTGTATTCAACCCCCTCTTTCGAATCTGGTATCCGTGGTTGTATGAAGCATTGAAATATGGATTGAACAATAATTGTTAACTTATAGCTAGTGGTGGAGAATGTATAATCTGGGGTGCAATTTTGGGTCGTCTGAATTGGAAAATTGGTATTAATTTTAGAGGAATGGGTGTAAGGGTGGGCTTGAATTTTAAAATAAATATAGGGGCCTTAAAATCATACTATAATTGTTTTCACTTTTTCTAACCCTACTGGGGAATAACAAAGGATCGGCTCCTAAAATTTGCCACCCTGCAAAATAAATTAAACTGTTTTTTACTGGTCCCCTTCCCCTAGTGTTTTCAAATCTGAAAAAAGAAACCATTGCGGTATGATTTTCGGATCCTCATTGCATTTATTGGAAAGTTTCAGCCTCCCCCCCCACTCAACCCACCACAAAAAAAGTGCAACATGTCTTTTGTACTGCCATAATAATCTTACCCTAAATTTTCAAGGCCCCCGACCCACCAAAACCCCATCAATACTAATCCAGTTGTTTTTAGGCCCACACTTAGTCTTTAATACTGCCACCCAACTTCGGCCATGGTAGATAGTAGCTCCCTCAGTCAATTTCACGTACATGTGATAGCTTCAGGGTCTAGTCCTAAATTGATTGGGGATTTCTGATTTTCCATTTGTTGCTACCAAAATGTGCCCCTTTTAAATTTCTCATGTCACATTCAATTTTTGATAAACTTACAGAAGCTATATGTGTTTTTATTTAGAAAGAGACACAGATTCAATTAGATTCCATGCAAAACATACATATTTAGTCCACATCACACTCTGTTGCCATGGAAATCTGACTGGAGGTGATTTAATGATAAAAAAATTACACCCCAAACAACAAAACTGGCCTCATTTTGCCTCGAATCTTTCCTATCTAAAGCGTTTCAATATACACTAGCATATATTCACAAGGCAACTAAGGACTGTGTCCAACATATATCAAAAGACATATATCAAAAGACAAACACCATCAGTCACTCACACCCAACTCTCGAAACTAAAACTCTGATGAATCAGCTTGAAAATTTGCAAGAAGGTACACAAGTGCACCCTCACTCAAGTATGTCCCCAATTACAGTCCAAGCAACAACCATACACCATATATAGGCAATATTTCTAAGTTTAAGGAACTATGCAGAACTTAGTAGGATTGTTTACAAACAAAAACACGTGCAACCGCTATTATTTTTAGGACTAGACCCTTCATATATAGCTTTCTCAACATTTTATGCGGATAGTGTTTTCTAAAATGGTTGTCTGAGTTTTACACATGTCAGTATTAGAGCTGGAAAGGCCATAGAAATTAATGTCCTTGGTTTTGGTTTTTCTGTCTTGCCCACTTTAAATGGTCTTTGTGGGCCAAATCTGTACGTTCTACTGATCAGCAGTATAAGGAAATACAGTGAAACCTATTCCCTGTGGACACTAGTCTTGTGGAATAAATGAAAATTGTTCACATTAGACAGATTTCAGACAGGTTCACTATATAAGTATATATAGGGACATTGAAAAAAAAAAGAAATAAAGACAGGTGTCCTAAAATGGAGGTGTCCAAATGGATAGGTTCCATTGTACATCGGACCTAACTTCAAAATGTTTTGGGCATTAATTTCAAACGTATCCAAAGTCTGTTGGAAAATTGCATAAATAATTTTCTGTTGAATAAACAATTAATGAATGGCAGTGGTAATTAAAAGTAAAAATATATCGAAATGTTCACATGAAGTGAAGGTTTAAATGAATAAGCTGATGACAGGCTTGGTTGTGGTTCCCAGGATCCCAGCCAGACATGTCGACAGAAAACAAACAAATCCCAATGGTCTCCTGTCTAGCAGCAAAGTCACACAATTGCTTTGCTCGCAAACCTGCCAACAGCCTTTTGCTAATATTTTTCACTGTGCTTTGAAAATGGATTTCGAAATAACAAAATGGATAGAAGAGTATGAACTAAAGGAGGATACGGTCAAGCTACTTAATGACAAGGGCTGTGACTCATACAGGTCATTGTCCCTGTTGTCTGAGGACACGGTTAAAAAGGAATTCGTGAAAGTGTTATCGCCTGTGCAAGTTGCCCTACTAAGGGAAGTGGTCTCAATATTGAGATTCCCACCGACAATGGTAAGAAGGCTCGAAAACTATTGGACTTTATAAGTCACCACAATTATGTAGACCCCACACGTGACGAGCGTGCCACAGTTTTGATTGGCGGGAGAGAATTTGCGGTGGCAAAGGGTAAAAAGATACTGAAGTGAGAGTGGCCCAATACATGGAGGGTTCTTTCCGCATTTCTAGGGAAATGATAACTGAGGACAATGTGTCTATGCAGCAAGTAACCTTCTGCCACCAATAAAATAATATGAATTTAGAAAATCTAAATAGCAAGGAAGGGTGGACCGATGTTGATAAAAGATCTAAGATAGGATAACATAGTATTTAGCAAAATAATATGTGGCTGAATGTTTTATTTATGTACCTAAATATATGCCTATATTTCTGTATACTTTTTGCGTTGAAATGTTTGAAAGTCTAATTTTTGAAAACAAGTTTGTACATATCATTTATTAGTGATTTCTTAGCATCTGGATTCATCATAGTAGAAGTTAAAAAAAATCGCGCACTTTGCCAGACAAGCCTGATGCAGGTAGAACGTCCACCGAAACTTCGCTTCTTGACGAGAAGAGAAGCATCTGAGTACATGTAGGTTTATTTACCTTCTACTAAGTTTGTACATGATGGGATAATTAAAAGAAAGAATAATACAAACCCATGACTATGAGGTGATTTTCTCTAATTCATTTTAATGTACTTGGCTTCTCTCATAACTTTGAAGCTTTTGTTTTGTTAAATGTGTTTCATTTTCCCTATATACCAGTATGAAAGAATCTAATGATTTTTTTCTTTTTTAACCAGAAATCGGCAAGTACTTACTGATGTATATTAGCCTGGTCCATTCATAATGCCACCATCTTTACACAAGCCTTAGTCCAGATAGGAAAATATAGTAATGTTTTAAACATTAATATCTGTTTTGAAAAAAGATATTTATAAGTTTTTTAAAATAATGGGTTGATTTTAAAATAGCACACCTCAATAGAAGTGTTAAATAAATAAACCCCTTATAATATACATAACAATATTTGTTTCAGCAGAGCAGGGAATTGGTTAATTTATTTCCAAAAATATTTATCATGCTTGAACACTTGCAGATAACTCCTGCTCGTTGTTTGCTCCCATATCTCCTACAGTGTGGATGATTATGAGGCCGTACTGAGAGAGAAGGATCAGCACTGTTAGTTGCACAACCTCATCCTGCAAAGTCTGACCAAGCCAGTCTGCAGCGACCCAGCGGTCAACACGTTTTGTACCTTTATGGTCACGGCTTTACTCAATGTTTGTGTGCAGCATTGTGTTAAAGTCCAGTTCGATGTGTTAGACTATGTTCGTTCATTTAATCCTGAACGTTCAGTCAACAGGGGTGGAGACATATTCAGCTTCATATCTCAGCGTGGTGACCAAACCCATTTCGTACCTCCTCCATGTGTTGGGTCTTTTAATCATTCACTGGCCTCACCGGCTACCAGCTGCTGGCTACACATTTTGTACTACATCCGCCCTCACCAGCTACACAATTTGTAGCACCAGCACCTCAACCAATGCGGTTTCCATATCTGCATAGTAGTCACGGTGAACTTTGGCAGAACATACCAGCAGGTAGTTGGTCTACTGTACAGAACCCTACCACTGATGTAAATGCAGTGTTCAAATTAAAAAACTATAATACGTACCAATGCCTGGCACATCAAGCTGGTCTTTCGACTAGTATTTCATCTAGTGTATCAACTATACCCCACACAGTCTATTCCCAGTGATTTGCAAAATGTAACTATGTAAAAAATGTTCAAAGAACACGGCGTCGCTAGAACAACGTTGAATTATGGGCAATTAAGATATATACTGAAACGATGTTTACACACTAGAACAACGTTAACGTTGAATTATGGACAATAAAGTTGTTTACTAAAATGTTTTGGAAATCATGATGAAAAGTACACAATTAAAATATACCAGCCACAAATAATATGGCACTGTCTATTTATTGATCCTATAGCAGCAAATAGCAAATAGCACCAATTAGTCTATTTTACAGCTAATAGAATATTGATCTGTAATTGTGCATTCAATAGTAAGAAGAATGTTGTAAATGGACCATAATTGTCCTGTGGAAAGCGCAGTTAAATTGGCAGATTGCCCAAAATCGAATCACTTCAGTGTCGCCAAAAAACACATAGTTGTGTAAAGTTTGAACACAATTGGTTCATCGGTGCACCCGCTAGCTTGTCTGGAGACATGCATACATTTATACATAGTTAGTTACAAAAACAAACGAAACACAATGCTTGCTTCAGCAGCTGAGCTGAAGCAACGCAACTATAGTGTGCCCAGTATGTGTTTCGTACCATAGCTTTTCCCCCATAACTTTCTTCAATCTTAACCAAATTCTATAAAACATACCTTGTTTGGCGCAGAGTCAAAAAAGGTTTGCACAGATGATATTACAACAGTCCAGAATGTGTTTTATATACTCATAAAATGTAAATGGCATGCTTATTTTGGAAAAGTATTCATAGCACCTGAACAAAGTGCAGTATCATACGTCAATACTGTTACACTATATGTAAGTCATGTGTATGTGCATCCTTATGTAATCTTATTAGGTAAAGTCAAAAGTCTTTATGGTATATTAATATATCATGCTGGTTTGCATTTTTCCATGGCACATGGTCCAGAAAACTGATATTTAAACAGTAATAATAATTGCAGGGCAGACTATAGTATTAAATCTATAAATTATATCTTTAAAAATTGGTAAAGCTTTGAAACAACTGCTGAAGTAAACTCATCAATGTCAATACAACCCCTGAATTCCATGAGGTTAGCACTGCCATCTATTGCAGTAAGCGCAGTAGTTTAGAGGATGATAATAATGGTCCTAAATCTGCTTCTAGTGATGTGCTTGGTGATATTATTAATAAGGTTACTACAGAAGAAAGAGATAACTAGAGTCAAGCCACAGTTGTTGTATCTTGTGTTGCAGATATCAACATATCTACCCCTGAAATTATAAGAACTAGTATTGAGCTGAGTGGTATTGGAGATAGTCCATGAAGGTTGATTGTACATTGTACACACTGAATAGAAAGTGTTTGTAAATTTAATTTATAGAAAATATGAAATAATGTTCTCGTATTAAACATTTCAAGTTAAGATTGTATTAAAATAATGTTCTCATATCAAATATGTCAATGCAATTTTGTATTGAAAATGTAATTTTATGTTCTCATATTAAACATTTCAATTTAATGTTTGTGTAAGTGGAGGTGTGTCTTGTAGCATTGTACGCCTAAGTATATTGCTTTCTTTCTTTATACATGTTGTTACGGTCCAGTGCCCTAGTCTAGTGTACTGTAGTGTTTCTATATTTGGCAACCGGAGAATTCCCCAATACTGTAATGTGTTGTTATTGTACATCTATGTTTTGTTGATTCTAGATTATGTGAGAATTATTATGTAATAGTTAAGAATTTTGTAGAATGTTCTCTTTCCAGGTAACTCTTTGAACCTATATAAATAGTGGGTTTTGTCATTTGAGGCAGTCAAAGTTTTCAGTCATAAAGTTAAGTCAGTTTAAGTTCTAATTAAAGCTGTTCATTTTTAACAGACACTTGTGGATTACATTCTATTCAAATTGTGAAACATATAATATTGAGTTGTGGACATATTTTAATAAACGTTATAAATTACACCATTGTATCTCATCTCCTATCAATTGGGGGCTCTTAGCCGGGATTTGACCATCAACAAAGGATATCTCCATTAAGAATAGCCAGTTAACATGTCACTAGCCTCGCAGTTCAAAGAAAGTCCATCTGCGGAATTACTCCAAAGAGCCAAGAAGAGTGATTTGGTGGAGATTGCCAAAGACTATAGTGTGTCAGCTGCCAAACCATCCCTGAGAAAGCAAGTGATCTTGAATATTCTGGCAGAATATTTCATTGAAGAGGACATCCAAGATGAAGATGCTGAAGACTTGATTAAAAAGCCGTCAGATTCAGCACAATTTATGCTTGAAATGAGAAAACTAGAGCTTGAAGCACAAGCACAAGAAAGGAGACATCAAGAGAAAATTGAAATGGAGAAAAGAAGAATCGAAGCAGAAGCTGAAGAAAAGCGATTACAGCGTGAAGCAGAAGAAAAGAGACAACAAGAGAAAATTGAAATAGAGAAAAGAAGAATCGAAGCAGAACTTGAAGAAAAGCGATTACAGCTACAGCTAGAAGCTGAGAGGGAAAAGAGAGAACATGAGCTGAAAATGAAACAAATGGAAAAAGAAGGTACTGTAGAACATTCTAAACATTCCGACACATTTGATGTAATTAAACACATTAAGCTTGTACCTCATTTTCAGGAAAATAATGTAGATCAATATTTTACTCATTTTGAGAAAATTGCTCACAATCTAAAATGGCCAAAAGAGCATTGGACGATTCTTTTACAAAGTGTATTTTCTGGTAAAGCTAGGGAAATTTACAATCAACTTTCTGTTCATCAATCTAGTGATTATGAATTCATTAAGGCTACTATTCTGAAAGGTTATGAATTAGTTCCTGAGGCTTATAGACAAAAATTTAGAAATTTACGTAAAGAAACTGGTCAAACTGATGTTGAATTTGGTAGATTAAAAGAACAGCTTTTTGATCAATGGTGTAATTCTATGAAAGTTGGTGATAATTTTGGCAATTTAAGACAACTTATTCTTGTTGAGGAGATCAAAAGAGGTATCCACCCCTGACATTAAATCTTTTCTTGAAGAAGAAAATGCAGGCAGATCAAACATCTTCAAGACTTGATTTCTAGTTATTCGAAAACAGCTTTTTGTTCTGCTGAAAAGCAAACTCCTGACTCATTAAAATAAATGTTAATTGCTGTGCATTTGATTATAAACAAATTTAATAATAATTAAGATGAATGCAATAATAAAATTTTCAAAAAACCGGCATGTACTGCCTTCAAAGTTATAAATGAAAACAATATACAAAACAACGTTCTACGTAGAACGTAACACGTACACACGTAAAAATACGTAAAAATACGTAAAATACGTAAAATATGTACGTGAAGCGTCAGACGTATTGTGTATACTTTAACTTAAACCCATAGTTAACAAGATAGATTATCATTATAATACAATAGTATTATAATAAAAACTCGATAATATGATAAAATACTGCTACATATCAACCAATAATAAGACAACATGATGAAAATACATTACATATCTGGGGGTAACAAAAACAGAATTATAATCCGTATTCATTCCTCTGCCTAAAAAAACATCCTAATCTACCAATCATTTTTTTGTTCTTTTAACTTTCTACTTATTAAACCTCTCTCTAATAATAACCCACAAACCTTTCACACATTCCTACAAGTTGTTTCATGCGCTTGTCGCACAATCATCAGGGAATAAGTGATATGGAAACATTAGATTTCAATTTACAATAATGACAATAGTACTACATTACTGAAAATATTGCCTATATATTACTTAAATTATACTCAGCGAATGTTCATCAGCAGGAATTTATTTCTGTGTCTACAGGTGTTTATTAGCTCAGATTTTTTATTTAGTGTTGCCATTTCTCTTTTTTGTATATGATATAAAACTTTTCTAAAGTACACAAGTTGCATCGTTTAGATATACTTTGTATGGGCTTGCTCTTCCAACAATTTTTCCATGTTATTTTGTAGTCCATATTTTCCCTTTTCAATTTCCAAATGTGTTTGCTTAGCTCAGTATTATTTTTCAAATTTTCTTTTTATGAATGACTGTTTGTGATTTCCAAAACGTGTTTTAAAAGTAGTTTCCGTAAAAGGCCTATATATGTCTCAGTTGGTTTTACTTGCTGCTGTTATTGTTGCCTGGTACACTATTGATTTCTGGAGACAGTTTCCGTTCAATGGGCAATCGGCTGGTCTTCTGCAGTTGCAGGTTCTTTCCGGTGCTGGCTCTTTTCTTAGTTGTTTTGTGTTGTGACCATCTATACTATTTTTTACATTTGGCATACAGCTATAAGAGATTTTTAATGTGTTTTTGTTAAATATTTTCCTCAATACATGCCTTTCCGGGAAGCATTCATTCATAATTTTAAAAAAGTTTCTACCAATGTTCGTTTTTACTGTTAGATCATAAGGTGGGTTGAACCAAGTTATTTTCCTAGATCTGTTTTTCTTACTTTTGGCTGTATTTTCGGAATCATTGTTGTCATTCATATATCTTAATTTATATTTGAATCCGCTCTCGTTCAGCGCTTCTTGATATGGTGGTATAGCTTCTCTGAATATTCGTTCTGATGATGATATTTGCGACAGTCTTTTGTTAATTCCTTCTGGAACTGCCTTGAGTACGCTTGGTGGATGATTACTTTTTACATGTATGTATTGCGGTTTATTTCCTGCTTTCATGAATGGTCTGTGCTCACCTTTGTATAAGTCCAATGTGACGTCTAAAAAATCTATCACTTTTTTATTTGCTTCTACTTTTATTTTCAATCCGTTGCTTTGGAATATAGCGCATAAAGCTTTCTTTTGTTGTTCAATTTCTCTTGGGGATTTATATGATACAGCGAGTCCATCATCTCTATATAGTCCAAATTGCAATTCATTTCCGTGGTTTTCTTTTATTTGTGATAGTATATAGCATCCAACTAGCTCACAGCTTTCGGCCCCGTCGTATGAACCCATCGGGATATCAAACAGTTCATTCTCGGTTTCTTTTTTTACCCATAGTTCACTGCTGCTGAAGAGCAATGTTTTCTTTGCATGCATAATGATTTTCTTATCTAATGTCGATATATTGTGGTATTTTGCTGCATGGTCTATTGCGTTTGATAGAAGGCTTTCAGATATCGATGGATAGAAATCCACGACATCAAATGATATGAATGAGGCTTTGTTCTTTTGATCTATGCTGTTGAACCATTTCAATACGGCTTGGGGGTTCTTCCATAGGTTAACATTAGTTTTGCTTACTGTACTTTGCACGATTTTTTCGAGGATCTGCTTGCTTAGTATGTTTACAATGGGTATAACGCATAGTCTACTAGGAACGTTGAACGTAGTCCCCTAAATCACCTTTGATATTTTAACAAACTGTTTCAGGGGTCCATATGCATCTTATTGTGCCAGCAAAAAAAAAATCAATATTTCAAAAAATTTGGGTGGATCGCTGTCTATTGTATGGCAACAAATGATGCTGGATAATTGATCTGATTCAGATGTCTTCAAATTCATAGATTTCTTGATTTACTCCAGTGGCTACAATGGGTTGCATACATGGCTCATAAAAAGTGTTATATCTTCCTTAATATCTTCCTTAATATTGAAGATAGAAACATGATTCTGGTGTCTAAGGGTATGTTTGTGATGGCGAGGAATCCATTGATATAGGAAACAACTGAGTCATCCCGGAAATAATTGAGTAAAACAAGATGGCTGTCAAAATGGCCGCTCATTCAAACATAATTTATTAACGTCTCTTGATTCTGGTATTTTCATTAAAACCAGCTACGTAAAATGATAGTCAAATTATAATAAATACATGTATGTAGCAATTATTAGCAATAATGATCATAATTGGTATTAATATAATCAATTGGCAATGATATCGATGACTGTTATCAAACTTTGACTATATAAGATACCGTTAAGATACTCCATCATCTTGCATTGGTATACTCTAAACATTCTATACCTATCCCGTCATCACCCTTAAAGTTCAAAGACAACTTTTTATAGTATAACTCCAAGTTTTAAGACAGATGTGGGTGTTTGCAATCATTCAAGAGAGTGCATCTACAGTATACACAACATGGTTGACTTGCATTACCACATGGACACTTCTTGCAAGTTCTTGGTAGCACATTTGCCACAATTACAGCATAATAAGTCATCCAGAAAAAGTGCATTGGTTGTTTCTTGATCTTTCTTGCTTTCAACATACCCTCATCATCCTTATAAAATCCAAACTTGATTGGATCTATAATGGAATTTGTTAAGCATTTAATTTGGACATGTGTTGCATAAAATTCTAATACATTAAATGTTCATAATATACAAGCTTTTGTTGAATTTGAGGTTGGTGGCAAATCTGCAAATATCTTCTTGGTTTGGTAGTGCATGCAATACCGTAACTGATCCAATGTCTGTATAGTATACGAGGCTTAAAAAGTTGGAGAAGAAAGTGTTCTACCTTCCTGAAATCAATATCATCAACATTCACTCCAAATATCATAAGATAATGATTTCTTAGCATCTAGAAGGAATATGAAGGAGGAACAAACCTACTCAGATGCTTCTCTCGTCCATAACAAGCAACGATTCGGTGGACCTTCTACCTGCTCCAGGCTCTGAGGGAAAAGTGCGACGAATATTGCTGTTAGGCACTCTGCTTCCGCGTTGACCCACGTGATGGGTGGAATTCCAAGTCATGTTTGGAAGTTTTGTCAGAACTGGTAGGACCGCCTTGCCTTGGTTCAGATTGAGGGCAGATCTATGTGTGATGATCTTCAGGGCTTCAAGAGTTTTTCTTCGGCTGCAATTCTCTTCGAGACCAATAATTCTCATCTCTTGCTTGGGAATCTGAACCCAGATCTAACAACACGTATACATGTGACTGGGAATTTTACCCATCAGGTGACTCAACAACCATATTTTCGCACTTTGCCATTGAAGCCTGCAGCAGATGGAAGGCCCACCGAAACGTCAGACGGGACGGACGGGAGAAGCATTCGAGTGGTTTGTTCTTTCTTCATATTGAGTCCAAAGTCTGGCAGATATTTTCAAAATCAGATACTTTAAAGCTACAGTTTTAGTGCCAAATATTTACTTGTATAGTCACTACCAGAGTTGGGGCGACTAAATTTTTTTGGATTAAAACTAAACTAAACTAAATGACGATTTTCATGATTAAACTAAACTAAACTAAAGTGACTCGGGCAAATGTTATGATTAAACTAGACTAAACTAAATGATCAATTGATTAACTAAAACTAAACTAAATTTTGCAAATGAAGGATTTACGGTATTTCAGAAAATTGACTAAATGTTATCGATCTATCAATTTTCAAATGTATTTGTTAGTCCCAACTCTTAACAACAAGTGTGAACATTCAAATGGATACCAAATCAGGCGTTCCGCATTTTATATGATGGTGACATACAGATTAAACAAAGACTTTGTTTCTGAAGCATAGTTTTAAATTTATCAAACAACATTTTATACACCATAGAATAGAAGAAAACAACACTCTGAAATTTCCTACTGTCTGAAGTAGGCAATATCTCTTTGATAACCAATACATCATAAATGAAAACACACAATCTACCATCCTTTTACTAAATCAAGAATGGTAAGCAATCTATTTAAAGGCAGAATCAAAGAAACTGCTAACTGTATGGTCAATAGAAACTAATTATCTTATCTTAACTAAAGCCATTGGAATTAAAGCTCACAGGAAATTGTCTTTTTTCTATAGCTGAACACAAAGAAAGCTTGCAAGCCATTAACCCAATTACATCATAGTGGTCACTTTTAGACAAATTTTCACTGATAAGCAAGCAGTTGACTATAAATTAAGCTCTCTGTAAAAGTTATATATGATAACACGTTTTGGCAGATTTTTTTTTAATCAAAACTAATCATGATTAAAATGGAAATTTATGATTAAACTAAACTAAACTAAACTGAAATTTTCAAGTTTGTTGATTAACTAAAACTAAACTAAATTACACAAATTCTGATTGATTAATCGAGTGTACAAATGCTTGCAATAGTAGAACAAGGGATGGAATTGTATGGTGCTTTTACAAATGCTCTAAAACTGAACAATTAAGTATATTTGCCAGACATGTTGCATGATAACCATGACATCTGTATCATTAGACAAAAATAGTAATGTCTATGTTCCCTCACTTGCTGCATGGAGTGCATGAGGTACCAAATGTACATCAGCTTCTGAATTTTTGTCAGAGTTGGGATGCTCGTGATAGTAGATGATCCATGATGAATCTGTTCATAAAGCTGAATATTAGTTAGTCCAGTGATGCCTGTCCCATTTATGACTACCTCAGTACCTGACAAATTTAGTTTCAACAAATTTGAAAATGATCAATCGAAGCAGATTTATCATATATCTCTCCTCTTGAGTGACGGTTCTGCATAACCCAATTGATTTGAACGTTTTGAGTTGATGCCTATGAATGGTAGTACTTAATCATTTAGAGATAAACCTAGTATTTCTAAAAGCAACATACACTTCTTCATCCTTTGTTTTTCTATCGCAAATATTTGTCCACTTATTTCAGTAGGCATTATTGCATGGGTCAAGATATTGTGCAATCGCTTCACAATCCTTTACAACATACATGGGGTTTTCATGAAGGTTCGTGTAGGTAATCATGTCAGATATCTTACTTTCCTTTGAACTAATATCTGCTCTGTTAGGTTCGTGATATAGACAATTCACTATTCTCAGATGAGAGTAAGCTTAACTTCTTGTGTATCTTTGTGGTATTTTGCACAGTCAAACTTTTATAACAGTCATCGATATCATTGTTATTTCGTCATTTTAGTAAGAGTTATGATCATAATATACAAATGTATGTCATAATTGTAACATATATGTATTTGTTATACTTTGACTATCATTTTAACTTGCTGGTTTTATTGAAAACACCAGAATCATTGTTTTATCTTGATTACGAAGGCTGTTAATAAATTATGTTTGAATGAGCGGCCATTTTGACAGCCATCTTGTTTTACTCAATTATTCCAGGTTGATTCACTTTTTACCAATATCAATGGATTCCTCACCATCACAAACATACTATTAGACACCAGAATTAGGTTTCTATATTCAATATTAAGGAAGATATAACACTTTTTATGAGCCAGCGACCATCGGGAGGCCATCTTGAATTTCTCACTTATTGCCGGGGTGACAGCGATCCACCCAAATTTTTTTGACACAGTAGGACCCCTAGTTACAAAATATCAAAGGTGATTTAGGGGACCTCTTATGTATGTTCAAGTGGAGATGTCACAGCTCGAGTGAGCGTAAGCGAACGAGAGCTGTGACACTCCACGAGGTGAGAGATTTTTCTATCTCCCACTCCAACATAATGCAATACCCTGTTTCTCCCACTTTTGGTGCATTTTAAATATGAAATAAGTAAATCTTATTGTGCTTGTTTGTTTTCCAAACGTATGCACCATTACGTAGTCCGCAAGATAGACATCAGGATGAGTACGTTTTACGTATGCTTTCCAACGCAGACGTATGGCTTCAAGTTGATTGCGCTCTGGATTCTATGAAACGTAGTAAATTTATGCTATTTTCCCACGCCAACAGTGGGAGATAAGAAAATCAACCGTGGGAGATAAGAAAATCTCCCACTGCTGGTTCATTCATAAATTCGCATGAAAGTGGGAGAAAAAAGGATATATATGGGCCCTATAACTATATATACGCTTAGGCTTAGAATAAGAAAAGCATAGAAATGACAAATAAATAATTTATTTTAATTTAGGAGTAATTCCAACACTGCATCAAGTTTTTATTTGAACTCTATGCATTAGCAAAATTTAAAGAGTTTTTTACAGTACATCTTTTTCATAAGTTATTTTAACACTATGCATTTGTAAAATTTAAGAGTATTTACATTAATGTTTACACCTTTTTCACATACTTAATACGAGTTTAACAAAAATTATGTATGGACTGCAATTGTGGAATGTATGCATAGTAACCTCATTTATTTAACCCGATGAAAAGCATTAAGTTCAGATATGACAAGTGCAAAATAAAATTTGTAAGTTCATGATATAAAACATTTCCTTATTTGTGGCTCACAACTTCATAAGTCTCGTTTAAACAATACCAAACCCTTAATAAGCACAATAACGATGATTTAAACATACGAGCCTTTAAAACAAGTACACACACAATTCCTTGGATTGTACAGGCGTTGTATAATCCTTTCCTCTTGCCATAGAACAAAACTTGCAGGAGAATTGAAGTATAGCTGAAATGTTTGTCTCATACGTTTTGCATCTTCTATTTCAGTCATTCCTTGGCGGCGGGCATCCAAGGGCACAAGATTGGCATTTTTTCTCCGTTCTCGAGGAATGAGGTTGTTCTTCATCCTCCTTGTCAACCTCAATCCCAGGTGAAAGATCTGGCAATCTCTGATCGGCAATACGGATGCGTATCCCATTGTGAAGACCCATGGCTGTGTGGATAATCTTGTGGACGATTTCTGGTTGTCATTGTCGTTGTTGTTGTCGTTGTCGTTGTTGTTGTCGTTGTTGTTGTTGTTGTTGTGGTTGTGGTTGTGGTTGTGGTTGTGGTTGTGGTTGTCGGGTGGTGATGAAACACTGCCATTGTTGTGCGAGAATCCCAAACACATTCTTTACCACCATCCTGCCTCAAGATATCCTGTAGTTGTAGATTCACTGTTCCTTGGTGAACATTTTATAACTGTATGGCTTCATCATGTTTCTCTGAGTGAGAAGGCATCATCTCCTATGAAAAAGTAGGGAAAAGGAACATTTTTGTGGATCAGGGGGTGGCAAGTTGATAAGATTATAGTCTAGTACGTAGGGCAAAGATGAATTGTAAAGCTGGCAATCAGACTGGTAGCTGACACCACCCACATTAACGTAAAAAACTGTAGTCAGCATCCAGAACTGCAATGAGCACCACAGAGAAGTTTTTGTAGTTGTGATTATGTCTACCAGACTTGTAAGGCTTCTTGATTCATATGTGGTTGCCATCAATGACTCCAAGGGCATGAGGGACGTTCCATCTGGCTAAGAACTTGTCAGAAATTTGTCGCCACCCTCGGGGGTTGTTGGGGAAGTGACTCACTTCATCAACAAACTCTTCACGAATGACATCACATAATACAGGGATGATTGTGGCAATAGTGTGGCTGGTCACTCTGAAATTGTACGACAAAGTCAGATACTTGTCACCTGTGGTGAGATATCGTACGGTGATGGCCAGCTTGAGACCTGCAGCATGTGCCTTTGTATAGTTAGTGTCTTGCTTCTGGATTCTGTGTGTAATCCTCTGAAGAATCCTGTCAAAAGGTTCTGGTGAAATGCGTGGGAAACTGAAATAGCTTTGAGGATCGTCAATGCGTAATCCATAAGATTTTCAAAATGTCCAAAAACTAGCCATCGTTCGCCAGTAGACTACGGACGCACTTGCCATCTTCATCATCATCCTTGCCAGCCCCTTTTTTGCTGTGCTTCTCTTCCTCCTCTTCGCACTGGTTGTTGCTGTTGCTTATTGTTGGCCTGGTTGTTGGCTGGGATGTTGTCTATTTCATCATGTTCATCATCGCCTTCGGCACCATCAACATGAACTTGATAATCACCAATTTGTCTTCATCATCACTTGGAAGCAGAGGTTGTGCTCGTGGACATGGAGATGTTAATTGATATTCCAAAAGTGGTCTACTGTACATCAAATTAGTGTTCAGATATGCCATAATTGCAGTCAATACATATTCTTCACTTTTCAGATATTCCATATATTTTAATTATGATGTCCGTTTTAACTCAATATTGATCATATCCTTTGATTGAGTTGGCACTTTTGTCATAACATACAAATATACTTGGGTTTGCTACAGGTGCATGCCACTATTCTTTCTGTGGCAGATCCTGCGACATCCCATCCTACCTAGGTAAAAGTCTTTGTTATTTTGGAAATCTCCCATGCATAAGTGCACTTAACCAGCGGACACCACTTAATGCAAATCATGAATATCCACGTTGTTCAATAAATTGCCCTGGTCGTAATATTTACAGAATTGTTCGGTGTTCAATAGAGCTATATTATAGATAATGAGAATTCAAATTCCATAGAGTTTGCTGGAATGTAATTGAAAATATCTCTATCTGCAATGCTAATTTCTATAATTTTCCACATGACTCGGGATGAAGTAATTGAAATCTCTTTTGCATTGACGGTTCAAGGAAAATGGGACCAGCATTATGATAGCGAACCATAAGCTCAGAAGCTTATAACAAATAGTGCACTTTATGACCTTAAATTTGATAAACCTTCAGTTATTTTTTCCATCTGCTAATATTTCATTTACTAAAACACATTTCAAATATTCTGAGCCTTGTTTGTTCACATGCAATTTAACAATTGCACGCTTGAGCTTTGTACCAGATACAAGAAACCAACTACCGTATTCGTGAACATTAAATCTACCCATTGGCCTATACGTAGACGTCAATAACCCCCAGCATTTCATCCTACTCTTTTGTGACACAAACGCCATGACAACTTTCTTGATAGAGGCTGCTGATGGCGCCATATTTTGTGTCACGTGATTAGCTTACCTCGTATTTTATTGCATCTTACTTCCACGTGAGTATTTCGACCTATGATAATTCAGTAGAATCCACAATTTGAATATACTAGGTGATTTTTTAAAGTTATTCGACCTATGACCGCTCTTCATTTGATTTATTTCCGACCTCTAACATTACACGGCTTGCAAATTGTAGCCAATGGGATCTGTGGACCATACATTAGCAGTCCTACTTGTTATCACTATTTTGATTGGTGAGAAAATATAAAACATTACAATCCAGACCGTGGAATAGTTTTTAAAACTAGTCGGTCAAGGTACTATTAAGTCCGCAGCAACTACTGACGTAATCTGAAATTGCTCACAAACATGCGATAAGAGGTGACAGGAGGATATGTGTAATTCAACATGGAAAACGGTGTGTCAATGTGGAATACTTTGTTAACAAATTGATAGGAAGACAATAAAAGCAAAATAAGCTCACTGATACAAATGTCAAAATTCAAGTGGATTATCACGCACCACATGGATAACAGGTACTGGAGGTATAGCTGTTGTTGGGAATATCAAGGCACCATAAATATGATTTTTACTACTTAAGATATTCATCGAAATTTCGTTTAGTGTAGGAATATAAGTTATTCTATAGGGACTTTACCCGTAAGCACTAAGTTTAAACAATGAATACACCTGATGGATAATACTGTACTGAGTCAGTACTACTGGCTAAATATTGTTGTTTCTATAGTATCGAGAGAAGCGGAATGATGGGAATAACTACAAAAGTATTGAATGTATTTCAATTAAGTTAAAAATTGATATTGTTAATCAGGATTTCACAACAGGGCAACATGGAAAACTGTTGAAAATGATTGGTCAGGTTGGTCGTTATGAAACTTTTACATATACATGCTATATACATGATATACATGTACATGTATTAGGATATGCTTATAGACGTATACTGACAAAGTTTCATTCAATCCCATGCAATGTCTTAATACACACTAATTGTGATTATCTCCATTACCTCTATCAATAGTTGTTATACTTGTTATACGTATTCAGGCGACATAAGTAGCTTTTTCACCGCATATATCCTTTTTATCATATAATGTGGTATATGAACGGGCAATTTGTCTGTTAAACCTACATGTAGATTTCACTTGTTGGTGGACAGCAATTTGCACCTTCACCTTCAATATATAGATAAACAAAAAAGATCTTATTGTAGAGCCGTGCAGATTGAAAGTATAGTTAGTATTGTGTTTTCTCATTATGCTGAGGATGGCATAAAATAACAGGCCACAATGCCAATGAATTGAGACGATATATTCAATATACGTGTATTAGCTTCCAGAAGGCAAAGTATGGCCAATATGTTCCCCCATCAATATGTTGTTATTGTGGACATCCACATTAAACTATTTAGCTCAATGCAAATGTTTATAAAGGTAACGAGTAATACATGGTGATATGGAAAAATTGTCATATTATACTTAGAATCACACAGTTCCTAATCAGGCTGAATGGTTGAAGAAATTTAGAAGAAAAAGGTAGCGCATTACAAAAGGAAAACTTATCAATTGTCAGCCTTTTATGTTTAGTTTACTGTAAACAATGAAGAACAACAGATTAACCATTTGTCATCACTAGTTTTCACGTTATATCACATTTTGTGTACATCAACCTCCAGGACCAAACATCGACGTAGCCTGCCTGTGAGGTTATAAGGGATAGATAATGAATTTTCAGATTTTTAATATTTATCATGCTTTGAATGATAAGAAACAACATATTTCAGATGAACATTTAATTTGTTGTCAATAGTTTTCACCATATTATTTCATTCCAATTTTCTCATTAGAGATGAAATAGTCTCTACATTTTTATATATTAGAAGATAAATACCTTCCACAGAAAGCCTTACTAAGGATTTAAAAATGTGTCAATTAATTATCAGTTCTTTTGCAATAATTGTTTTATGAAATGTGGCGGTTATATAAAATTGAAACAAGTGTAAAAGTGACAATTTGAAAGATATAAATAATATGTTTTTTGGTTTTCTAGATAATTTTATAGGTGTATAATATTATCAATAAATGCAGTTTTTGTTCCGTATAATATGGTTCAGGCAAAATCATAAAATCTGCTCTTAATGGTTCACAAAATAATTATGCATGGGTCTTTATTTTTAGACCATACGAAACACCAGATAAGACTATTGCCTACATAAGGTACAATTCGTAAACTGTGGTGCCCTTAACATTTGTATGATGTTAAGTATTTCTAACATTATATCACCTTATTTTATTTGTTTTACTGTATTTCTTTTAATGAAAGGTATTACAGATAGAGACATCAGCTTAATAAATGAAAGTATAGAATATTAAAGCGGTGTACATGTATGATGAATAATATAAATCATGTAACAAACAAGGAGTACTAAAAAGATAGTGCATCATGATAAAACGTCTTGTTTCCATATAGGACTTTGATGAACATGGAAAAACAAGTGACTAGAGACAGGGATAAAAAGAACATAGTTTCCGCAATAATACTGAATGTCATGTGAAAAAATTCACACACTAATTATATGACTATTTTATTAAGGGTACTATGAAGTCTTTAAGGGAAAAATATTCTATTTTCACCTTTTTAATATTTATTATACTGTAAACTATGAAGAACAACATGTTTTGAAATGAACCTTTTATCTTCAATAGTTTTCCCATTACAACCCATTTTGTGAAGACCAACCCGGAGTGAAAAACAATGACTCATTCCTTGCAGGCTTATACGGTCATATGGTCTAAAAATTCAATTTTTACATTTTCAATGCTTTGTATGCTATAAATGATAAAGAACAAAATCTTTTTAAAATGAACCTTTATCATCAATAAGTTTTTCTTATAGGATACATTTTATAGACAGCAACTATTATCAGAGTATAATGTAAAATGTAATGGTTTAATCAATTACCAGCTTTAGCAAAATATTGTACCATAATGGCAGACGTGTCAGTTATTAAACCTGTCGCTAATACTGTAAACAAAATGTTTAAAAGGTGACAAACTCATTTCTGAATGTTTTAATACGACTACATGATACATAATTTATGAATTGTATTTTAACTTGTAATAAGATGATGTAACTTTAATGAAAATATATGTAGTGTCTTATAAACCCTAGTGGTTGGGTGTTTTAATATTAATTTGTTTATAGGAATGTTTTATATATGTATTTTAACACATGACACTATAATAAAATAAATCTATCTATCTATATTGATTGGCCATGTTTAAAGCCCATTTTCTCAAAACTAAGTTTGCATAGTGGATGAATTTTTCTTTTTATATTTCTCTTTAACCGTGAAATCAAATTTTCACAAACGTGTATATATTTGAGGATATATGCATTCTGAAGAAAACCTTATTGGGATTTTGATTTTTTTATTTCGTTTATGAATCATGAACGTTTTTGTATTGATTTGCAAGAAAATTAGGAAAATAAATGGTTTAAAACTTCAAACGCATGTAAAATGATAAAGGGGAAAATATAAAAAATCTGAGGCAAGGTTTTCTAGATAAATATACACATTTTGTTACTGAATAGTGATTTTGGTCATTTTGATGTTTTACTATCAGTTATATGCTTCGCAGGCAAAGTTGTAATTTTTATACTAATTGCTTTATAAAAAAATGTTCATCAATCTATAGAATTCAAAACATGTTGTGTCATTAGATTAGATAATTATCGACAAAATATTTGTAAGAATTGAAGCAATAATGAGTGAGAAAATCAAAGTTTAATAAAATCCTAAGAAAAGAGTTCATAGTCCCCTTAAGCAGTTCTAATTCTAAAAATAGTTGCCAAATAAACTTAAGGTACACTGCAGCAGTATATATTGCTAGATATCAATATTTTAAACAATTTATTCGTATTATGGTCTGCTCCAGATAGGTAAATAGTGCTCGAACACATCTTAAAGTAGCAGCACTCTCTCTGATATAGAGTGCTCAACACATGTCGTATATAGCTGGCACTTCTCTCTTCTCTACCAGTTTCATATATACCCTTTGCCACTGCGAGGCAGAAACTGGTACACGCTAAGGATAATATAAAGAAAGACATAAGATCCAACATTGTACATAGACTGAAATGTGGGGACCCCAAATGCAATAACACCAACATAGGAGAAACTAGCCAACCATTGAAAGAATGGTTAAAACAACACCAGAGACCAGACAGCCAGGGCTAGTGGGTACTCATCTGCAATCTACCATCATATTTAGCACCACCAAGGACAATCACTCAGCAGGGAAACTGTGAAAGAAGTGGCTCTGATTACGCCCATGTTACTAGTGAGGAGTTAATAAGTCGCAGATACAGTGGTATCATGCATGTTCCCCGATGACTGCTACGTAAATACTCAGTAGTAGTAGGCTGTGATTGACTAGGGCTGCGTAAGAATGACACTAGTTGAAACTGAAGTGTGTGTACTTCGTGCCGGGAGATTACCTCAGTGGTAGAGCGACTACCCATGGTCATATGACTGGTCTGAATCATGGACGCGAGACCGAGAGTTCGATTCCACAATTTTCCAAATAACTTTACATAGCCTACCTGATTATTTCACCAAACAACAGACATCCAGGACAGAGAACCATGGTAGTTCTTTTCCCACCAAAATACTTCATGTTCACAGGGTTTGTTAAACGTCTGCCATCAATCTCACGTATGAAACCCATGAAATCCGTGAAGTGTGCGCCCCTTTTCTAAAAACATGGATCTGCCATTGTCAACCTTTCTTCATCAGGAAGGGGAAGTTAGAGTGGAACTCTCTCCCGGCCCTGGCAGAGTAGCACCCAAGTAAACCCGCCCATCTTGGGGTTACATCACAACATCGTAATCACCTGTCACACTGAAGAAATATGGCGGATGTCATATGAAACGTCTAGCTTTTGTGCGTAATTATCCAGTAGTATAGTTTCAATACAGCCTGTTCCATGAGCTCCAAATTAGATACAGTGCTTCAATGTCTAGTGACCACCATCAGCGTCCAATTTTGGCATTTTGTTTTTTTCTAATTAAAGTGTGCCTTCCAGAAGGCTATTTTCAGTCTCCTTTGGCTATTTATCTAGTAATTTAAATACAGCTTGAAGCACGACATTAGTGTTTGATAGATTTTTTATGCGAGTGGTGACCATCACCTATGTTGCATTTTGACCTTTTGCCAACTAGAAGGAAAGTGCTCAGAAAGCACACCATTCCTAGAACAATATGGACTCATGTATAGTATAGACGTTTATTCCATTATCATGACTATGTTTACTTTGAAATTACTAGAAGTAAACCATATTTACTATGGAATTACGGAATGAAAAGTATTGCTTACATCACATAAGAATGTGTTTTATGATGTGTCATATAAACATACATTGCTCATCAAATCAAATGATTGAACCTGTATCGATAACCTTTATTATTTCTTGTGAAAAGATACAAGACAAATTTTGGGAAATACATTTTTTATTTGAACAAACTTTATTTTATTAAATCTTTCAATATTTTCACACTGTTTAAATATATAGTTATTTAGTAAATTACAACTTGAGAAGTAACTACAATCAATATTATAGGGGTGGGCTTTTAATGTGTAATTACATTAACATTGAAAAATATACATAAGTGTGTGGGGGAGGGGTGGGGTCTAAGGAAGTAGGATGTGGAACAAAAGCTGAAAAAGGGATGTGGGGGAAAAGAAATATACAATTACGAATGTGGGATTTCTACTTTTAAGTGTGTGATGTATCAGGAGTAGTTAAGATTATAACTCTGCATCATTTTAAAGGTGAAAAAACAAAAAAAATCCAAATGCAAATAAAGACGCCACAACAACAAAAAAACTCATAATAGTGGGCATTTAGAATATTTTTTTGTCTTTCTTAACCCATTGATATATTTGTTCTTTATTTTACACTAATATTCATAGTAACACGACACACTCTATGTTTGCATTATGGATGCAATAATTTTCAACAGAAACATCAATATCTGCCTCACTGTTATATAAGGGCCCCGTCACTTACAATTTTCTGGGGGTGGGGTGGGGGGATGTCAGGGAGACTTTTGACAGATCCAAGAAGGAAAGTTCGACCCCCCAATATATTACATAATAAAAGTCTGACAAGTTCAAGTGAAATTCATTGAAATTCATAATTTTTCCAAGATCTTGTAAAAGTCATTGAATTTTGTAAGGAGTCATTGAAAAAAATGAAATTTAGTAAAATGACAGTGAATTTTATTTAAACTGGAAATTTAAATGCTATTCGAGCAGAGATAAAATTCTGTTATATTTTACACCTTGATATCTTCCAAAGTCTAATGTTTGTGTGCTTTGCGCGAGATCCAAACACAACATAATGTACGATTTCTATATCGATTACTGACATATCATTGTCATCTTAAATCTTTACATATATCCTATTTAGATGAAACTAGGGATCTAGAAATATTTCTTGGAAAAATAAAAATCTGTCATGAAAAGTCATTGAATTTTAATGTGCAAAATCTGTGTAAACCCTGGATTCACAAGTCAAGTGAAGGAATCATCAAACTTTATTTGGTCTTCATATCTAACTTATTCTATCTAATGGATTATGATCTGAAATACCACCAATAAATGGTCCTGGGATACATATGTATTTTGGAATGACTTTAACTCAGATTCAGAGTCTCAGATTCTACCATGTCTGCCACTTCCCATTTTTTCATCGTATCATACTCTTTTTGTTTATAATACATTGAATATTTCTCATACAGGTAGTCTGCCATATGTTCCATTATCAGACATATAGATTTGTGTTTGATTATATTTGCCTCAAAGGCACAAAATAGTCTGAAATATCAATATAGGTTATTATATAAAATCATGTATGTCAAAGTATTACGTGTACATTGCCGTAGCCAGGATTGCAAAAGACAGGAGGCAAAATATGTTGAACTAGGAGGTGCATAGCTTTTCTAGTGGGGTTTGGAGTGTCTTCCCACAAGGAAATTAGACGCTTTTTCATAGCGTCTGAGACTATTTCAAACGATTTGATTGTATCATCCATACATTATGCCACACACATTATGCCTCATTTGCAAATGCGCCCATAGTCCCCTTAACCTTCCCTCGCCTACCCTCCTTCACCCTTGGGGTATGGGGAACGACCCATGTGAATGTAACTCAGAAGCCTTTATCATAATATAATGTACATCTCTTGCTCTCATGAATCTTTTAATCATTGAAATCATGCAGGTTGTTGGACATATCAAAATCGAGTATTATGCTGCACATAATGGGAGCCACATAGGGGGACATATATACTATACTTACCATACAAACATCATTCTTATTCATACAGAATACTGCATGAATACGAATAGTGTTTGTATACAGTAACATTTCTCTTTTAAGAGCAAGTTTGGGAAAAGTGTTAGGTTGTATCATTAGAGAGAAGTGTCAGATTGTATCATTAGGGAGGTGCTGTGAGCAGCGGACAGCTTGCAGCGAGTATATTATTGTAGTATCCACTATCTAGCTAGCTGTTACTTTCAAACAGCGAGCAGCAATTTCGGAGACCATCTCTCTATTCAGACCACCTCTATAATAAGACCACTTTTCACGGTTCTAAACCTTTATACAGCTACCAGAATAAACTGAGATGTATTAGATAGCACCTCTCTATTAATACCACATAAGACTGGTGCCAATATGATCATATGAACTTTGGTTGTAGACAGCGGTTCAGAATTCATTGCAATTGAAAACACAATATTTATTTTAATATGCATAGTCTTTCTTATCCATGCAATAAACGAAAAGGTTCTTAAAGTGTAAAAAACTTCTCTATTTGAAACCTGGTTTCAACCTCCTTTTCAATCTGTTTAACAATCACTGTTGTTCAATTTATATTATTTTACATTTACATTATTCATATTCTAGTATAATATATATTACCATCCTTACAATACAACAAACACAAAATAAAACAAATGAAATTACTTACAATTTTACGATATTAAACTTACTTGTAAATATTTTCCTATATTTATTACTTCCTGTTCCTATGTTTATTCTTTTCTATGTAATTGAGTGTTTTTAAATGGATGGCAATGGGCATTAAGGATGACACAGTATCTAGATATAATGGAAAATCAAATGACAAAACCAACAAAAGGTTTGGTTAAGTGGTTTTCCTTTCTTCAATATTTTGGACCATGCATGTTTTCCATGCATTTGTGTCATAACACACGTATCATTTGCATCTATAGCATTAACAATTTTAAACATCATATTATGAATGCATTTTAGACGATCATGCAGATGATGATAATATACTTTTAACTCAAGGGTATGATGAAGCAATGGGTAGATTGGGTACCTACAAGCCATTTGAACACTCAACTATTACAAAAGAACAGTCTGCCCCAGCTAGTGATCAAGAAAGGTTTAATAATGAAAGCCCTACAAAGCTAAAAATATGACCTGTGTCATAGATATCAATTCATATCATACAGAATTGTCAAAATCAAATATCCAACCAGAGTGTAAGAAGTTGTAGTGAGAAATTGGTCTGCAACATGTAATAATAATGATGATTGTATTTATTTGCAATCAAACAATGAATTGAATACGTCAGACGACCCTACATTCACAATAAGTCATTGGCAGTATCCAATATATTTCTGTACATGCAGTGTTGAATTTTACTGTTAATTAACATATATGTGATATATGTAACTTTAAAATGGATACCTGCCCTGGATATCATTATGAATACTGCGATATGTGATATGTATAGCATTATTTGGATGTTATAGAAATATGATAATAGGAATTTTGTCTGGGACAATTCCAACAACAGATGCCATGTGATACAGATGATTTTCTTGTTGTACAAGATAATGATGGTATGATGAAAGCACAGAGGTTGAAAACTTTAAGGTAATGATGTTAGTGGTTGAATTCGTTTACGCTATTATGCTATATACACTTCACCTTAAGTTTCTTGTTATTACATGGATAATATAAAACACTTTTATAATAGACTAGCAAGGCTAAAACATCCAAGTTGTAGGTAATCATCCAAGCTTCTCCCATAATTACTGAAAATACCCAATTCTGATTGCTTGAGAAGCGAAGCAAAAAACAAACAAACATACAGTACAAAATTTAAGACCTAGAATTATAAACATGAGAGATAAAGATAATTATATAAGTGGGGGTGAGAGATCCCGGTAGGGGGGATGACCCTTCCACAGTCAGGTTGGGTATATATACTCAGCAGAAAGACCCCCGATTTTGAGAAGATAAAATATCTAAGACCCCCTATTTCTTGGCAGCTAAAACGAGAAGAGTCTCCCTAATTTCTCTAAATCTCGAAGCAAAGACCCACACATTTGCCCATGTCCTATCTGGCATAAACCATATTTAAGACTCCCCAATTTATAAAGAATTAAGACCCCCCATTTTGAACTCACCGAGGAGCATACATGTACCTACCCAAAACAGATATTAGTACCCTTCCCGACCGTTCCCGGGAGAGAGATCAGACAATGTATCTCCTTTTATTTTATATGACAATATCCAACAAATCAAAAAGATTTATTCTGAAAAGAAACAAAAATAAGCTACATCTAAAGCAGATACTAGATGTGGGGAGAGAGAAACTAAACATAGCACGCAATAAGCAACATACATGCAACATGTGAAGGTGGCAAAATTAGGTCCTTGTAAAAAAGTTCGTCTCGCTCATCCTTCTTGTCAATAAGCATGGTTAGGCCACAGCTCGACTGGACCCCTTCACTCTGAAATAAATGTATCTAAAATATAAACTGAGAAACCCTGCAAAGCCCTCATTGCCTGAAACAAAGAAATGGAAATTAATCAAAGGAAAGGCAGGGAAACCTCTATTGAAACAGATGAATCTAAAAAAAGGTCAATAATAAAGGGAAAGATGGGAAGGTGGGTGGGTAAATTTATATAACAAACTGTTTCTCTTGACATTAGAAAAGTTATACGTTCACTTTGGTTGGAGTCAGCTTGTCTACTGATTATCGTTGAAGAAGATCCCACGCTCAGTCTAACCTGTCATCTGGAAACTACAAGCACAATCTATCACTCTCACACCGTCAAGAATAATCCCCAACATCCATGAGATATCAAAGGTACAAAATCAAACTGATTGCCTGGTTGCCGCACTGTGTCCCATGACTTGTGCTGAACGGATTAACACCGATTTAATGAATTAAATTTTCATGTATGGAGTCAGTAACAAACTGTACGATCTCTCACTCCCACTCTTATAAAAACACTTACTATGATTCCCTCCATTGCAAGATATATAGATATAAAATAAATTAAATACCCAAGGAGCAAATCATCATTTAAAATGGAATCACAAAAAAAGATAGGCCAAAGTATCCACCTAGCACCCTCCATGAAAACAGTTGTAATAGTGTTTTCAACCACTTTTAATTGAATCCCTTGTATTAAAGCATGTGTTGCTTTTGACCCCATATTTTCCCAACAACTAGACAAGTAATGCCACCGATAAGAAATACTCAAAATGAGAACTTTGCATTTGTATAAAGGTATACCACGTGGTTTTACTAAAAATAACTGTGCACTTTTTTGTGAGCTGCATTCTTAATTCTGAATTTTGCACTGCTGTACTTAGTAAACCAAACATTCTGAGCAATAATCAACACACTTAGCAATAGAAGCACGTATTAATTGAAACACACTGCATAAATATGAAAACAATATGAGAGTCCGTAAAGCATATGTTCAAAATACATATTGTCTCATGAGCATTTGTGCATGTCAAGAACACCTTGTATACTTAATGTATGTAATTGGCATTGAACAAATTTTATTAAATAAAACAAAATAAACACGAGAACAATATGAGTGTCAGTAAAGCATATGTTCAAGGTAGGATTAATGTTGGTATTTAAGAAACACCATTTAAGATAGCTTAAAAGAAATAAGAGAATTTTTAAAAAACAGTTGATTATAAATGGTAAATATTGAGAAAACAGAAACATTCCCAGTAATGTATATGTATACTTGACATTTAAGTAATGAGCTCACACCATCTGATACATGACAGTACCATTTGATTGAAATTAAAAGTATTTACACCACCTAAAACATTAATTACATATATATATATGTGCTCCAGTGGCTGAGTGGATAAGGGAGTTGGACCCGTTAACAGAAGGTCATGCATGGGTTCAATTTCCTTAACAGTTGCACACTGCTCTGTGGCAGTTCTACACGTTAAATAGATACAGGTTAGACCAATGAATGGTAATGTTGATTGGAAAAAGCACATCTTCTCCATGGTTGCGATGACATTCTCCATGCTCCCCAGGGAGTTGAGAAAGACCATATAGTATGAGAAGGATGCTTTAAATGACTTGGTGTGAATGTATAGTCGTCCAAATACATATTCAAATGATTGCAAATAAATACTTCCTCATTATTATTACATGTTGCATAATCATTTCTCACTTTTTAAAAAATATTTTAACACTGTGGTGGAATATTTGATTGTTTCAACTATGTATCATGTGAATTGGTATCTATGACACAGGTCATATTTGCAGCGTTTTAGGACTTTCATTTTTAAACTGTTCTTGCTCACTAGCTAGGGCAGATGCTTGTTTCGTAATATGTGGGTGTTCATATGGCAAGTGGGTGCCCAATCTTCTCAATACTTCTTCATACCATTGAGTTCAAAGCATGTTATTATCACCTGCGTCATCATCTAAGCCGTATTTTATAATTTTATGATCAAAATTGATAATACTATAGTGATACGAGTCTCATGATTAGTTTCCAATAACATAAAAACATGCATATATGGTGGTAAATTGAATTGACAAAGGAAAAGCACTTAAACATACCTTTTATTGGTTTTGTCCGTGCTTCGCATTTTCCCATTTTATTTCGGTACTGAGTGTGTTAACCCTAATCAGTACATTAGGGGCCTGTCGGGCCCCAGGGGTATACTTTTTGTGATAGAGTTTTATCCGCCTGGTATTTTTTCTTTTCCTTTTAAGTAGTTGTCACTCTATATCTTGCCTTTATCAGGACCAAAGATTATATGATTTTGTTAAATATTAGGATGTACATAAAAATATTTGATTGGGGTCCGCACAGACCCCACATCTGTAGATAACAGAAAATGCAGGGTGCACTGGCGAAAAATTTGATTGAAGCCATTCAATGAAGTAATCAATTCATATCTTGCCATTATTATTAAGAATGAAAATTATCTCATTTGTTTGTACATAAGGACAAGATGAGGAGAGAGAACACATGGTTGTTCGATAATTTGCCCTATTAAAATGTGTATATATTAAATACTTAGCTCTTTATTTGTTATTTTTATTTGACACAGTCATAATGATCATAATAATATATTTGTTTCAGAGAAAGACCATGAATTGAACTGAAAATTATATGAAATGATTCGGATCTACATGGACCCCTGTTGTATGGATTAAGGTGTCTTGGTTAATGTACTGATGCCTGCAGGAAAAAATCTTGGGCCCACAAAAAGTGGAATATCAGAAACTTGACTGAAACTGTAGTATCACAATGGTGTATAAATTATTACCTAAAATTTATATTCATAAATTATTGGTCAATTAACAGTAAACTTTTGAGTAAATGCGGATTTCTGTGTCACTTCTCTACTGAAGAACACTTGCGGCCATATTCCGATTATACTCAATTAGAGGCTATATGAAAACACAGATTACAACTGTGTTAAGTAATGTTTGGTTAAATCAATTTGCTAACTTTCTGCGTTCTAGCACAGTGATGTGTGTGAAAGTGATTCCAGGTGACCATGGTGCTCACTGTATGGTACGGGAGGCACTGGCTCATGGTCTAAAATGGAGCATGCAGTACACAATGTCTACGCATGTACGTAATTTTACCCCCGTGTCAGAGTGGACGGGCGGAACGCAGACTCCATGTGCCCTACGCGCGCGAAGTGTGAAAATTTAAAAGAATTTCAAACTCCCGCAAAATTTTCAGAACGTCAGACATCAACGTTGGATCAACGTTGATCCAACGTCTTCTGCCCGCTGGGATTATTGTAAATTGATATAGAATAGGCTGATCCAGGGGGATCGTAGGGGGTGCCCCCTTTACCCCACAATAATACCATAGGGTTTTTGTCATGTAGGCTATCAATTACATACACGAAACCCATGCAGAGAGCTCTTGCGGCGTACAGCGGCATACAGCGGAGGTGAACGACGTTCATTTTACTAGGTACGGTGGCAGACGGAGTCCGTTGGTGCCAAATACGGCTTCGCACGGAGACCAGCGAACTCAAAAAGATCAAAGGAAATTTAATCAATAATCCCACCGCCCGTGGACTTGTACGCGAACTCAAATTTTAACATCTCCAGAGAAGTGGAGAAAGTCCGCGCCATTTTTGCTTGCGCAGATAGCGCAGAGGTAGCGCGGAGCCCTCGCAGAGGCCGCAAGAGTTCGCAAGAGTCCGCCGGACTCTGCTGCGGAGCCATGCGAATCACGTTGTCGATTCGACAATGAAAGTGTTAATTTTTCATATTTTTCCACATTTTTACGGACTTTGTCATTTTTTCTACCTAAAAATGACACAGGGTTGACTCCGCGCATCCACTCTGACGTGGGGTTAGACGTGTTTACCCTATGTTTACCCTATGACGTTCAACGTACCAAGACGTACTCACTAGCTTTAAGAATATAAACATAACATTGAGTAATTTTCTTCAAATCGTCGGTCTTAGGCTTTTGCTCGTCGAAAAACAGGCCCTATCCCAGCTAAAGGTGGGGCTGGGACTAAATAAAATAATGAAACAAGAATATGTTTCTTTGTTGAACAACAGCAAAAACATATCACTTGATCTGAAATTGTAGTGAAACTGATGCTCCGTGAATTGAGGACTGAAAACTGGACCATTATAAGCAGATCACTAAATACTGAACTAAGACCCTGAACGTGACGCCTAAACATGTAAAAGAGAGACAGCTGGACTGTAGTCATTGAATAATGACCCTGGACGTGACACGTCAAAGAGAGACAGCCAGATTGACCCCTAGCCAGCATATAAGATCAAAGGTGAGCAGGCGCACTGATTGAGAGAACTGCACTTGACTACCTTCATCTAAAAATAACCTCACTTTATAAATAAATTAGCATGAATAGTGAAACACCATGCAACCGGAATGAACTGAGTCACATCACAGGAGTTACCAACAGATCTTAATTTTTCTATTTTTTGCACGAATTATCAATGCTTTTGTAATGACGAATTACCAAAGTCATATCAAACATCAGTTGTGATTCTGAAACTGATAAAAGTCAAATAACAGCTGTAAAGATGAATCACATTCTAATGGTATAACATACAATTTTTACAGCTATGTTTGTATATGCTGCTTATTCAAATGTTATAACAACGTAACAATCAATTGAAAAGCATTGATAATTCGTGCAAAAATAGAAAAATCAAAATCTGTTGTTAACTCCTTTGAAAAAGTCACGTATCTTCACATTTATTATCATTTATAGACTTGACTTCTCTATTCTTGTTAAAAAATAAAACGTCTTGTCAACATGAAGTTTTGTGTACTTATAGCTCATAATTTATCAAATAAAAAATAACACCCACTTTTAGGGTAGATTTTATTCTAAAAATATTTGGTGTAAATATTTTAGAAGGGGTAATTTTGAATGCGATACAATAGTTTTGGACCTCTCACAATTCAATAAATCTCGTTATAATAATACTTGCAATATTCTAAGTGAGTCAAAGATCTATTAAAGTATCTAAGGGAAGGTTCATTATTTAAGTGTTGCGGGGGGGGGGGTGAAATAAGGGGGGGAAGGTCTTGAAAATAATGCCGATACAAAAAGGGGGGGGGGTCATCAAAAAGTGATGAAGTGTCTAAGTGGGGGTGGGGGGGGGGTCATGAAAATTCAACCGAAGAAACCATGCATTACTGTGCTGGTACCAATTTTAGTCCACTACCTTTTGGCCATTAAGAATTCTTTTCCCGAAGACGCTTGTTTTAAAAATCACTAGAAATGATTTAAATTAAATGCTGCATCTACACAACAAATTTCTTGAAAGATTGAAATTAGTCTCAAATTCTCATTCCTAATTTTGTTTGCGTCAATGATTGCAGTTTAAATATAATGCTTCCCACTAACAGCTGACTGTCCCCACTCATCAAATAACCAGACTCTAAAAACGGTCTAATTTCTTCTCCAAATCGTTTTCAAAATTCAAATTTGTAAAAACATGTATACTCTTTTTGATCAGGTAAAACTAAATTGAAATGTAGGAATACCAGGCATTGGGACCACCGTTTACCATAAGCGAGGGGCACATTCCACCTTGCGGGCGTGTTTTCACAAGGCGTGTTGAGGTCTGCGACGTCTACGGCGTTTTCCGCATGTATTGACAAAGTACATTTGTGGGCACATACTCAAGGGCTCCATGTGTTAGGAGTGTGACTACTAAAATAAGGCAATCGTACATGCATGGTAATGGAACGCACTGCGCCGGTACTGTAATTGTGTCGGCAATGTGGGTGTAAATCCTCTGTGATTATACCACGATAATCGCAAGGTCTCCGCACTGCCTCTTTATGGTCAGACCATGACCTAGAGTGGTCATAGAAGTTTGGCAAATTTCTGCGGCCACTGTACTGCCTTGAAAAAAACCTACCAGTACGTTTGCCGAACTGCACAATCACGGATTGTTACGATCTCCTTGCGTTTTTGGTCATAGACTGGCAGTAGACCCACCTTAAGGTGGAGTGTGCCCGAGTCATAAAACAGTGAAGGTAAGCATTCCTTTGATTGGCCCATAAAATCCAAATGCATAGCAGATTATACAACACCATTGATTCTTATGCAGTTATCGGATGTGAAATCTTGACCTAATAATGGGATTGTTTAAATGTTTCTAAAAGCATACATGTATAAACACAGATGTTGTAATTCTTGACCATATGCCTCTACCAAAATGACTATTTTGCAAAGTTTAAAACCCGCTTATTACAATTGGGTGATAATACATGCCGCGATCATAGGCAAACCCGTGAAACGCATATTCACAAATTAGATCAAACTATCAACTTGGGCATATTGAGGTGGAATTGAACGCAGTAAAAATGTGTGCTGCAATGAGTTGCTAAGCCAAACAATTCATCTAAACTAGACCGAAGTTGTTCCTTTTCCATTTTTGAATCGCTAATTGAAGATTTGGAATGGGGGGGGGGTTATCAAATTTAGGCGTGACCCAAGAGTGAGGGTCATTAAAATTTTGTCACAATAAAAAGCGGGGGGGGGGGGGTCATTAAATTTTGAAGTCACAATCTTGAAATTTCACCGCCCCCCAACACTTAAATAATGAACTAAGTGCATTCAATTGGTGTCAATTTACTGTATATAGTTATAATTCAATGATAAACGGTCTCAAAATGGTCGTTATTTGCAAAGCATTACTGAACACCTTTTCTAGATAAAAAAAAATTACGCTTTGCGTAGTATTGCATTATCTAGATAAGTTGGTCCAGCAAAAGTAAACTAATTTAGTTGCTCGATAAGCTATTTTGACTTAACTTCTTTTCGCAAAAACTTGGACAAACTGGTCATTTTTTCAACATCTAATATTTACTTTTCTACTTTCTGCCATTTAAATTCCCTTTGAGTACCAAGTGATTCACTTTGATTAGTTATATTCCCTTTGAGTAGTATTTGGATGACCACCTTGCAATAATAATAAAATAATAATCTGCACGGAGATGACGGTAGTCTTTTCCCACATCACGTTCAAAATTTGTGGTGATCAAAGATTCTAAAATATTGCTTACACTTTAGTCTAATTTATATATATATACACACGCATAATTGTTTAAATAATTGTATAGCATATTCTCAACATGTGATATTACTGTAAATTAGTATATTCAATTAGATTTGAAAAATATCTGATGACAGAATTAAGGGTACTGTGAACTCTTTAAGGGAAAATATTCTATTTTCAGCTTTTTAATATTTGTTATACTTTAAACTATGAAGAACAACATGTTTTGAAATGACCCTTTTATCTTCAATAGTTTTCCCATAACAACGCATTTTGTAAAGACCAAGCTGGAGTGAAAAACAATGACTCATTCTTTGCAGGATTATAAGGTTATATGGGCTAAAAATCAAATTTTTACATTTTCAATGTTTTGTTTGCTATAAATGATAAAGAACAACATCTTTTTAAAATGAACCTTTTACTATCAATAGTTTTTCTTATATGATACATTTTATAGACATCAATTACTATCAATGTATATTGATAGGCCATGTTTAAAGCCCATTTTCTCAAAACTAAGTTTGCATAGTGGATGAATTTTTCTTTTTATATTTCTCCTTAACCATGAAATCAAATTTTCACAAACGTGTATATATTTGAAGATATATGCATTCTGAAGAAAACCTTACTAGGGATTTTGATTTTTTTATTTCGTTGATGAATTATGAACGTTTTTGTATTGATTTGCAAGAAAATTCGGAAAATAGGTGGTTTTAAAACTTAAAATGCATGTAAAATGATAAATAGGAAAAATATAAAAAATTTGAGGCAAGGTTTTCTAGATAAATATACAAATTTTGTAACTGAATAGTGATTTTTAGTCATTTCGATGTTTTACTATCAGTTATATGCTTCACAGGCAAAGTTATCATTTTTTCATTAATTGCTTTATATTTTTTTCATCAATCTATACAATTCAAAGCATGTTGTGTCATTAGATTAGATAATTATCTACAGAATAAGGTGTAATTTGTAAGAATTGAAGCAATAATGAGTGAGAAAATCAAAGTTTAATAAAATCCTAAGAAAAGAGTTCACAGTCCCCTTAAAATGAATATTTGTTATAGTTATTTAACCGTTATATCATGGTTGCAGTAAGAAAAGTACTTGTAATATCAATTACCCCACAGAGGGCAGCACTGAAACAATGTAATTACTGACTATTGATTTTCTCATAGGTGTCACCACATGAATGTATGCAACAACCCAAAAGAGAAAGAAAACTGGTACGACATATTCATTAACTACACAAATTTAGTTTTGAGAGAGAGAGATATGTATATGGATAGATTACAATATTGATTGTCACCATACTACAATGTAATTGGCGACCATAAAATATATCATGATAGGAAATGCAGTATTATTATTGATAAAATCTTCATTAAAAATGCTATTCTTTATTATTTATAGCCTACAATGTAGTTTATATTAATGAACATGAAAATGTAAACACTGATGATTTATCTGTGTTTCCGTGGCCGAGTGGTTAGGGAGTTGGACTTGTGACCAGAAGGTCGTGGGTTCGATTCCCGGTCTGGTGGTGGGTGTTGAGCAAACTCATTCCTAAAGGAGTTGCGCACTACTCCGTGACTACTACACGTTAATTAGTTACAGGTCATTGAGTTGAAGAGTGAGTGAGTGATTGTGTGAGTGATTAGCATTGTGCGCGGAATGTGCTGCCGACGCAAGCATATGAGAAATGATCACTTGATGATCAATAAATGGGCCAATGATCTGGTGTAAATTGTAAAGTCGTGAGAGCAAGACTTGGATCAAGACTATAAACCACGACATTTACATTTATCCCATATACCCTATAGTGTAGAGCAGGAAAGATGACGTCACTATTTGTTCTTACATATTTGTGTTTGACCTTTAATGGCACTAGTGTGTTTTATGGGGAAGACAAAGAAATTCATCTGGTTCTAATTCAGTTATACGTTAGTTATAACGGTGGACAACTAAATATGGTGGTATTAATGCGGAAGTGGTCTTAATATAGGGGATCACCTTGCTAATGATGCAGACGAGAAACGTAGACCGCAAAAGTGGTCTAATTACGGAAGTGTTCTCAATTAGAGGTTGTATTGTACATGAATTATGCTCACATATTTTTATCTGTCACTATGAACACAATAGTGGGGCACTCTGATTGGGTTGTAATGGCCCATTTTCCTAGATTTGATGCTGGTCATGTGTATGTTTCATTTGTATTTGAGGTTGTTACAGTTGTCTAATCTTAAATAGCTTAACCAAGCGTATCATATACATCAACTTCATCAATTTAAATAGAGGGGGTTTGTAAACTCAGCCTTGGCCATTTGTTTTACAACTGCCGTCAAAGCGGTTTCATTGGATAGGGGAGTCTGGATTGAACCTATAAAACATTTACACTAATATTTTAAACCAATGAAAATACGTGCAAGTTTATTGACCCACGCAGGATTTGATTGGTTGCAAAAAGTGTATCAATGGGACTGTATAATATAATTGACCTATAGGTCACGCCATAATTTGTGCAAAACAACTATTGGCTGAGACATTTCAATTTATGGTCGGCCTTGTGGTAAAACACGGTAGTGCGACTCGGTGGCGCCACCTTGAGTTGAAATGTTCAACTAAATTCTACCCCTTTCTGGTCAAGTAACAAAACATGTCCATATTGTGGATGGGTGTATTAAAGTGTTTTGATCATACTAAAGTGAGCGCACTTACGCTAAATTATATCATAGAAACTAGACTATTACGTTTAAATTGGACCGTGTTATATACATGTATGAACATATGTGTCCGATCGTGTATTTGATAAAGTAAATAATATTAGTAAATCATGTGATTCCAATATTGATAAGACGCATTGCAATTGAAAAATATTCTACAGCTAATTGGAGACACCATTGATTTAACAATGTCACCGTGCTAAAGCATGAGAAGGTAGCTGTGCTACAAAAAGCAAGATGGACTGGCAACCTGTACTATCAAAACTCATTGAAACTCTTCAAAACTTTGCCAAACTCGATCGTATTATCTGTATATATGTTTATTATTCAATAAAAGTTATAATCCCAACAATAAATTGTTCTTATTAATTATAATGGAGTTAGTTTTAGCCAGCACCCCTTTCTTCTGATAAGATTTGATTAGTCATTTTCATGGAAACCTAGTAAAGGTATTCATTAGACGATAACCCGCTTGGAGAAAATATGACTCCCTCATTACAAAAAGTTGAGCACGGTCCTGGCAGTTGTACATGTTTATAGCATTTGATGTAAGTCATACATTTCTCCAGCATGGATATTCAATTGATAAAGCCCTCAGGGATGCTTGTGCTAGTACAGAAGAACAAACCCCGGATTAACAATGTTCAAGTCAAGTATAAATTTATTTTTAAATGTGACCCATGTGATTGAAAAGGTTATTGAAAATGATGCTCATGTGATTTGAAATCTAACAAAAACATCCTGTGCTATGGAGCATACCTGAGATACTACACTTGAAGAGACCCCACTTCCTGGAGTACTTTACGTTTGAGGACAATGGATATTAAAATAATCTTTACTGAAATTTTGCTTGGGCATAATCTGAAAAAGGTCACAGTGTATGCAGAATAGTTGGCCGCATCTGTGCGCGTGAATAAAGAAAGTCTCCGTCATAAGTATCCTCATCCCCGATGAGGACCCTTTAATTGCTCCCCGGGGATCACTCAGCAACATATTGTCATTTTTACAAAGGCTATAGAGAAGATGTATGTAGCTTTTAATGCTCGCAAAGAACTTCAGGGAACTTAACGTCTACCTCGAGTGACATGTGCTTTCATCAAGGTCAAACAAATAATGAGAATAAAGTAGGATCAGTCCGGAAAATGGCGTGGATGAGGGTCGCTAAAAGCTATTGGATTTAAAAGCATTGGGCAGTCACATAAATTGTCATTGGGCATGAAGAACGAGTCCCGCAATAGGACATTGGCGTGGAAAGGAGTGAGTTCAAATGGAAGGACAAACTGAGGGTGGTTCGTCCCTTCAGTGTGGGCCACTAATGTAACCGTACCCTGGGACCGAGCATGGTGTGACACGACGATCATGCTGGGTACCATGGTAGGGTTGGAAAATATCATCTACCACCGCACGACAGAGTAAATTTGGACAGCTCTCTATATCCCACAGGAGGTTGGGTGCCACCAAAAAGACAATTTAAACTATGCATATTTCATTAAACCTATTTACTAAAGCTATGCCTTAATCGATATGAATTTCTGAAGGAAAAAAGTAGATCCAGTTTCATCATAGTTGTGACCTTGCCCTTGCTGAATATGAAGTACCGTGTGTAATGCGCAAGACATGCGCACCGGGATTAACAATGTGCATTGTGTATGTGAATTTATGAATAATCTAGTGGTGATCACGTCCAATTGATCCACAACATCTGGAGTTTAATTGATTAGAATTAGTATTCAACAGTTTAATAAGTGAGTGATGTCTACTTCATTAATGAAACATGATTGCTTCTTGTGATATCCTTTGGATTAGTTAAACACCACATTCAATGTGCGAAGTAAGTCATGTGATCTTGCTATGTTAATGCAGATTCTCCGTAGCATAGGGTATAGCACACGTTTTGTGTTGTTACCTGCATTACACAACATGGTGGCAAGCAGTAATACTTCAAGTACCGTGTGTATATGATAGACTAAGTCAACATTGACAGAGTAATACTGAACATTATCCCCCATCACTACATTAACTAAAACACCTTAAAATCATTATAACAGTGGTCCCCAATCATTCCATATCATTTTCTTTTCAATTTGTTATCTTTCTGCGATACAAATACATTTATATGTTACTTATGACTGGGCAAAATATACTAACACAGAAAGAGTTATGTCTTTATCATATACGTATGTTAATAGGCAGATAATAGGTCATATTATGGAACAGTCCTGTGTTTTGTGTACTCAGCTTGGCGTGGGTCCACACGGACCCTAATGGAAATAACATTGCTTTCGTATAGATTCTTATATTTAATTGAATGAAATAGTCTTCACTCTTGATAAGAAACGCACCATTCGTGCTTAGCGGCTGGGTGTGGGGTGTGGGGGGGGCAGGTGTAAATTGAAAAAAAATCATTCTTAAATTTGGTCAAAATTAAAGCGATGATGTAATACAAAAAATAATTGGTCACTTCGCTCGCAGAAACAACGTCAATAGATTTCACAAGATATCGTTGGATCGATATCGTTAGAATATGGAATCGTTGGAAGATATGAAAAAGACTATTGACTGATTTGAAAAATGTATTTTGATGCATCATGCACTTACTTCCTTTTGATATGAATCAGTAAAACTAATTTTCAATTGATTTTGCTGCTGAATTTTCAGAGAAGTAGATAGCAGAAAAGAATTAAAATCGAACACCTTCTTCAAACAAAACAGGAATAAAGTAGATACAAATAGTCTCATTGTGTAGTGTCTCAGCATACATTGGCAGTGTGTTCAATCAATCATCAATCAATCAAATCCTAGATATATTTGGACAAGACCTATCTATTCCTCAATTTGAAGGTTTGGCCTGGCTGCCCAGTCTACCCCACAACCATCTCTTTCAAGTTTTCTTCGACCCATATCCATACGTGTTAAGTATTTCTGTACTTTCTTGTCACCCCCTTCAGGCACATAGTACATTTGCATTCTCCGCATTTGCGTACTATACCGAGACCAGGTATTTGATTGTGGCCCATTTTTACTCGCAGTCCCTTGGCTTCCATACCAGTCTTCCATGCATTTGCATTATGTGATAGCTCTTCAACAGATTTACATGTATCTATAATGAAAAGGTCATCAGCACACAAGAATTATAAGGGAAACCTATTCAGAACATCTGAAAGAGAGCTTCTAGGACTAAGATGAATAGCAGGGGACTATGAACAGAGACCTGATGTACCCCAAAAATAATTGACCGTTCACAAATGATGTCACGGTCACCTCATTATTTTACCCTAATTACCCCCTCCCCCCCTTGTCACATTTTATCACCTTTGCAGCAACACCCTCTTCCTGGTAAGTTTACGTCATCTTTGCCTCATCCCCCCGCGTCACATGGTTTCACATGGTTTCACGATCACATTTTGCTCAAGTGACATGGATTTAACTGTGCAGTTGTACAAATACATTTGAATATATATGTCCATAATTTAGACATAATTTTACAAATATATTTAGAACATGAAGCAAACATGTCAATGTGATTTCAACTTGTAGATATATCACTTAACATGTCAGAAAGTAAGTTCAAATACTACTAAATAACTACACCGTTTTATTCCAAAAGGTGACATCACCCATGTGCTAGACCCCACCTTGTCAACTTTCGTAATCTTTCCTTACCCCCCCCCCCCATCTTCTGCCGGCTGACGTCACTTGTGACTGATCCTCAAAACTAAATTGCTGACAGTAGGCATATTCAACACGACATGACATTGGCATTCATTGACTGAACTACCTTTACAAGCCACTCTTCAATGCCTAGCGACACATAACCCACCATTTTACTTGGCTAGGAGCAGAAGCAAACACACTCTATAAGTACATCAAGAACATATACAGTGGGTTGTTGCCTATGAAGAATTTCTTCCGTGCTTGACAAGCAATGAAAATGGCATCCGTCATTCCTTTTCCAGGCATGAATTCAAATTGCATGTCATCTATGAACCCTCTTTCTAATCAGTTGTTCTGCCACTATCTCCAGACTTTTCATCACTTGATCAATTAACTTGAGCCCCCCTAATTTACCCTCACTAGTACATCACTACAGGATAACTATAAAGCTCTCCTCTCAGATGGTATATGATCTTCACAAACCATCTCTTCAACCAGGTCAAGAAAAAGTTACATACCACTCTAGCAAAAGAATTTAGCATTTCTGCAGCTCCACCCGATGGACCACCTTCTTTGCCCATTTCCATCTTTGAGAAAACGTTGGGTATCACCTCTGTGATTTGGACGCTTTGACCTTCAATTTGAGAGTTTTATTCGAAAGGAAAAGCTGATTTGCTCCAAGTAAAAATATTTTCATACAATAGAAAAGAAATATTTCTCATGAAGATATTGTAAGCAAAACTATTATACTCCCTCCTACGATTAAATGGTTGGGGCCTAAATGCAAGATATGAGTTGACAACTTCGTCAAATGGCTCAAAGTTGATTTTGTATCTTTCACATAAAAATAAAAGATATCACAAAAAGTACACCCCTCTGGTCCGAACGCACCCCTAATATACTGAATAGAGTTAAACCAATGTCAATGTTAAGTAGTGTTTATAATACCAGCATTCAGTATTCAGTTTACCTGGTATATAACACATTGTCTCATCTTTATATTTTTTATATTCTTTTATGCTGTTTGTTAATATTATAAACCTTTCATCTTAACCATAACAAATAACAGTACCGCGATTCACATACATGTATGGAGAAATATAGATTATTGTAAAATTAAGATTATTATTTAAGGGTTTGAATAGTTACATTGTTTCTTTAAAATATCGAAAAAATTAAACCCTTTTTTCAAAATAAAAATAACGGGTTTTTAAAAAAAATTATAATAAAAAAAAATTTAAAAAGAAAGATTTTTTTTTGTTTT
>CM032665.1:46040245-46050508 GCA_019095985.1 Streblospio benedicti
GAGGATGAAAATGGAGAGGAGCCAGAGTTCGTGGATGGAATAGACTACAACTTGTATCTAACCAGACGACTCCACGACCTGCCCGGTCGAATGCAGCTGGATCTTCGTGAGGTGGAGGATATTGATACAGATTCGTCTGTTCCGGTTCTCTTCACACAGGAAAAGACTGTAGTTCGTCGATCTCGTCGGTTAGCAGAAAAGCGGCAGGGCGCTAAGCCCGTTTCAAGACCGCTCGTGAGAGGTGAATCTTCAGGGGAGAGCGACATGGAAGACAACAACGACGAAGCGGAGGACGTCGCCTTGCGCGACCAGACAGTGATCTGGTGATCCCGAGTGGTGTGAAGCACAAAAGCGCGATATATGCCTGCGACGATTGCAGGAGCTGAAGGCTCGATGGGGTGAGGTGGTAGACGAGGAAGAAGTCAAGAAAGAGAGTCCCGAGGTGCAGGCGTATTGTCGTTGGTGGCCTACGCTGTACCAAGCAGAGAGCGGGGTGATGATGATGGACAAGACCATTCAGATGAAAGGTCGCCCCGTGGAGCGTGTACAAGTTCGTTTGGTTCCGGTCGCGTGGCGCGAGAGTGTGTGGAGGTGTGTTCATGTCCATAGTGTTAGCCACTTGGGCTATGAACGAGTGTATGAAATCCTACGACGACGGTTCACGTGGCCGGGAATGACAGAAGATGTGAGGCTGATGTGCCGCGCATGTTTAACATGCCAACATAGCAAGTCGGGAGCTGGGGGAGGGAAGCCTCTGATGAAGCACGAGTATGTGGGATTTCCACATGAGCGTGTGGGCATCGACCTCCAGGGGCCGCTTCCAGACTCACCGGCTGGTAACAAGTACATCTGTGTGATTCAAGACTATTTTTCAAAGCGAATGGAACTGTATGCGCTGCAGCAGAAAACAGCGGAAGCTGTGGTGAATGTACTCTTCAGGGAGTACATCTCACGACATGGAGTGATGCAGAAACTCCACAGCGACCAGGGACTCGAGTTCGACAATCAGCTCTGTTTGGAGCTGTGTAAAATGTACAAGATCTACAAGACGCGAACGACCGCGTATGCTCCATGGAGCAACGGGATGGTGGAGCGGAGCAACAAGACTATTAAGGCCATTTTAAGGGCCTTGAACGTCCATGAAAAAGATAACTGGGATGAGTTGTTGCCGTTTGTCTTTATGGCATACAACGCAACTCCTCATGCCAGCACAGGTTTTACACCACAGAAGCTGTTTTACAGCCAGTGTGCGGATCCACTTCTGCCTATCGATTTGATGTATGGATGTGATGACCGGGCGGTTCCACAGTGTTACTCGTCGTACGTGTTTCACCACAGGAATCAGGTGATGCAGACAGCAGAGACAGTACGTGAGGTGTCGGGAAGGGCTGTGGAAATACAGCAAGCACAACAAAGCAAGAAGGTACGGAATCGTCGGTATAAAGTCGGCGATCAAGTCATGATGTACAGCCCTCCTCACGGACGGGATAAGCTCCATTCACAGCCGTGGACGGGGCCACATCAGATCATTGAAATAAGCAGTGATCATGTGGTCAAGCTTAGGATGTTTCGTGGGCCAGCCCCGGTGGAAAAGAAGAAAGGCCGCAAGCCTGTACAGGAACAATGGGTAACGACCAGTCGTCTTAAACCTGTCTTTAAGTCAGGGAGGGGCGCGGTGTTAACCATACAAGACACTTCCGGCTCAGCGGATCTCCTCACACGTAGGAGAGCGAAATCCACTGAGTACTGGGAGCAATAACTATTAAAAAGACATCATGGGATGTTTAACCCTGTTTTAAGGGCGCAATCCCGACAGCTTGGTGAAGTTTCGACAAGAAACAAGCAAAGAAATTCCCTCCCACCCACCCCCGTTTGCCGTCGGTTTGTGGTCGAAACTTGGGGGAGAGTGAGTGGGATTGCCTGGGTAGGCGATTATGAAAACAACACAGAAAGTGTCGAGTGTCCGGGGAATGAAGCGAGAGTCAGTGGTGGCATAAAGAGAGACCAGTTTGCTGCTAAAAAGAAACGAATGGTCGCTGTCGCATGCGGGAGAAATCCCAGCGAACAGGGACATACTGTAAAGGTCTCAATGTTTACACAAGCCAAGCCGAAGCGCCGTGACCTTAAAAAGGTCCCGTCGCGCATTGCTAAAGCCAACGAGAGGTCGTTGTGTGTTTACACAAGCCGAGTGGTCGTGTCGCAGTTTGCGTCGCGCCTGCTTAAAGTAAACAAACCGCTACTAGGTCGCGTAGGATGCCACGTGGACTGATGTAAACAAACAGCACGTGGTGGAGTGATACTACAGCGGGCAAAGGTCAAACTGGCGCAAGGAAGCGCGGCGATTGGTTTATCCAGTGAGGCGTAGCTGTATTGAAACGGTCTTGTGACCAAATACTACTTTCTGCCACAGTTACCTTTAGGATTTCTACAGAGACAGACGTGCCTTGGGAATTCGAAGGGAAAGAAGTTTAAGAAGGCTTTTGCAGCAAGTCTTGACAGTTTTTACGGGTACAGACACAGCACAGGAGTGTAGCAGGTTAGTTTTCAACTACCCAGGTGCAGTTTACGGCAGCTGTATGGACTTGTGAGGCCGCCATGGCTGAAGCAAGCCCGTCAGATGTCGGGGTGGACGTAGGGCGGTCGCCCTCGCCACCACCGGTCGACGATGAGGGTATAGGCGGACAAGTGTCTCCCTCGCCCTCGGAGACCACCACAGCAGTCGGGGCAGCTCTTCAGCACCTACGTGTTGGGGAGTCTACTCCCACTCCCGAGAGGGAGTCTTCCATGCAGGAAAGTATGGAAGTTGAACAGCAGCAGACAGAGGGGGAGCACTATCGTGACCTTGACCGGCGCGACAGTGTCTCGTCCACAGCAACAACCAGTGCGGGCGACGCGACTGATGGCTATGAGTCATCCTCCTCCGCAAGGAGCGGGTCGTCACGCGACAAGGCAGAGGATGGACGGAGTCGGGGTCGTGTGAAAGTGGACCGCGGCACCACCCGTCGCAAGAGGGCGCCCGAGGTGTTGCGCGCCGCGACCGCCGCTGCTGAGCAACGGTTCTTCGCGGATGCGTACACCCAAGAGACGCTGTATCCCGGGATGTTCCAGGAAGGCAGCCCACCGGAGTTTGTGACGTATCTCACAGACGAGAACACAGGACGGCCCCAGCACTCATACGAGTTCCAGACGGGGCCAGACTATGGCAATCCAGAACGGGTCAAGTGGATGGGCCAAGGGCCTCACGATCCACGTCCGACCGAGAAGAAGCCCGAGCATCGGTGGGGTAAGGTGACCCAGATGGTGTCAAACCTTGGGCACACCCGCTACCCCCTGCTCCATCCTGAGGTCACCGTTCCGGTACAGAGGCTACCCAAGACGATGATGACACGTCGGCAAGGTGAGGCACTTTATGTCGCCTGGTTACAGTGCGGCATGAGGTGTCCTGTGAAAGGTTGTGAGCCGTGGGCTGCATTAGATGCACCCCAGGGCGCGTTACCACAGCCTCAAGCCATGATGGTCAGGGACCAGTACCGGCTCTACCGGAAAGCAGAAGACTGCAGCCGCTTCGTGGAAGAAGCTATTTGCGAGCCAACGACCCTCAATTTCAGAGAACATGGATGGAAAGGGTTCGAGTGCATACTCGAGCACTGGCAGCATTTCCACATGCGGCAGGGTTGTTGCTTTGCGGCCCCCTGTTGCAGCGCGCAGCCAGTCGTCAAGAGTGACGCCACCTGTGCCGGATTGTGTTTTCCATCTGTCGCTAAGGCAGTGGACCACATGATGGAACACCATGCTGATGAGGTCAAACAACGGAAGGAGGCGATTAAAGAAGCACTCGGTGCTAAAGCCTCCAAGAAAAGAGCTCGAGGCGCAGCAGGCCAGGACTCCATGGGATATCGCGTTCCCGATAAGCGGGACGTGGACCCCAGGGATGACAGATCCGTAGCACAGCAGATGGTAGTCGACTTCATGGAAGCCTACCACAGCAGAGTCGGCGTGGCACGAGTCATCGGCAGGACGCGGTGGTACACGACCGCCAATCTCATGAGGGTCGTGGTGGGGTTTCACCTGCCACGGGTGGATTACACCAAGAAGGGGTGGGCGCCTACACACGTGGAGTGGCTGGAAACGTGCAAGATGGACTATGCAAAGTTCATTGCCAGTTTCACGGACACCAGCGCTCCGCCCACCAAGCAGACCCTTGGATACAGCCAGGTTGTCCAAAGGGCGCCCCCTGCGGACACAGCCAAGAGCCACAAGAAGCCCATCCCGGGGAAAGCAGCAGTGCAGCCTCGGGGAAAGGGAGTCATGGGCCCTCCCAAGCAAGTGCCTCCACAAAGATCCCCAATGATGGAGATGCTGCAGGCTAAGTTTAAAGTCAAACAACCCGCGGACCTTATGCCTGTAGCTACAGTGGCACCCACAGCCGCCGAGATCGCGACCATTGTCACTTCCATCTCCGCAACGTTGGAGAAAAGTGCAGGGTCGCGCGGCCAGCAAAAACCAGCAGCCAGTACAGTGACGAGCTCGTCCACGTACCCCGGAGAGGAAACCCCTAGCTCGCTGACCAAGGAGCAGGGATCCCCCAAGCCCAAGACACCAGCACAAGCGACTCCCAGCAAGGAGCAGACACAGGGCACGACCAAGCGCGCGCGGGGTAGTTCGACTAGCCCTGCAACACCGCGCAAGTCGGCCAAGATGGGAACGGGCGCGTTACTGGAGGACTTACGCTCCAGCGAGAGAGAGTGGCAGACGCGGGCTGCCCAAGCAGAAGACCAGCTGAATGTCCTACGCGGTAAACATCGAAAGCTGGAGCAAGATTACAAGGAAGCTCGCACAGCGTGGGGTAGCGAGCGCGTCGGACTCGTCGCCGACGAGAAAGCGGCGTATGCGCGGGCTGAAAAGTACAAAGCCGACAACATCAGACTCGAGACTGAGTTGGGCGAGACGCGATCAGAGCGGGATGCTCTACAGAAAGAGGGGAGGCAGCTGAAGCAGAAGAACCTCCTACAAGATCAGCGCATCGCTAGCCTGCAAGCCGAAGTGGAAGCCGCGCGACGAGAAGCCACAGAGTTGGGGGAGCGACTGACCGTTGTCACTGACGAGGCGGCGCGACTCCAGCGCGACGCGACCATCGTGGTCCCGTCGGGCAAATTACAGATTCGCCACACACCCAGTCGTAACGAGGTGATGTGGTCCTCCACGGGATCACTGGACAGCCCGGGGGAGCGAGACGTAGCAGCAGTACATCATTCCTGGGAAGTAGTTTCAGATACGTTGAAACGCCAGTACCGGGACTTCATGCAAGCGCGGACAGCGGTGGAAGCACAGGTAGAGGCTGACGAAACTTTCGATCCGTACTCTGCTCTGTACGCTTGTGCCAAGCATGCTGTAGAAGCAATCAGCGCCACGACCCTGACTGAGACTGCTACCAAAGTTCCAGACTCCCAAGGCCAGAATACCCTGGCAGAAGAGCTCCGCGCCCTGACGAGTCGATCGACTTCTCGGATGGAGGTCCTGGAAATGGAGGTTGCCCCCGCTGCTGAGGTTACTCAGCTGCGACAAGAAATAGCAGCACTCAAGCAAGAGCTGACCCAGACCAAGGCGTACGCTGATCGTCGTACCACGGACATGGATCGCATGTGCCGACACGAGGGGTTAAACTCTCGTAGTCTGCGCGACCTGTCCCGGTCACTTCAAGATGTTGCCGCTGGCCTGCAAGAATACAGGCGTCTGCGAGATGCAGAAACAGTCAACCCGCATGCCGCCCGTGGATCAAGAGAACTCGAGCATCAGCTCGACAATCTTGTTGAAATGGCGCGACATGTCGACAAGACATCCACTCCTGTGGAGATGCGGCAAGGTGACACCGTTGGGAATCCAACCACAAGTTCACCATCGACAGCTCGCGCGCCCGCAACGAAGTCTCGCTCGTCTGCAAGACAGAGAGCCCGAGCACCGCGGCGCGACATGGACCAGCAATCCAACGCGGAGCTACAGACCCCGACACTGTCTGACTTTGACGACAGTGACTCGGGTGCAGCAACAGAGAGCATGCAGGTAGACCTCGCTACCGAGGATGCTCTGTTGGCCGAGGAGCCACCACGTGGGGGGGAGACTCCACGTCCAGCGACTGCTCCCTAGGGAGTAGGATCGTACTGGGGACCGGGAAACCGCCTGAGTGTTGCACTTTCTTTGCCTCACGGTGAAGAGGTGTAATGCTGTAGGACTGTGGGTTGCAGGAACGACTGTAAACACAGTTCGCTGAAGGGCGTGGTCACAAGCAAGTTCCTGTGTATCGTGTCGGGTTGACGGACCTCAATGACGAACACAGGAAGGCGAGGAGCGGCCGAATAAGGTCGGAACAAGCCCAGCAACGCCGGACGCGGCGCGGCGAAATCTTGGTGGCTGGGACACCAAGGCAAGTGAAGGATCGTCCTCACGGGTAGGGGAGTCGGCACCCCGAGCTCGTAGCAGTTGGGCTTTTCAGTCCAAGGATGGTCCAACCTACAGTGGTCCCCCTGATTCAGTCACGTGCTAATTGACTCTACACGGTCACCCCATACTCGTAGTCGTGACTTCCCGCCATTGCCCCGAAGTAATTCGTTGGTGTTCGCCATTTTTGGATAGTTGTTTGTTTTTTTAGTGTTAAGTTACCTCTCCAGAAGTTATGAGTCCCAGAGCAAAGCAGTGAGCTAGTTGTGCAACCACACCACACTTCAGCTCGAACTAGTTGTGCAACTATAACGCACAACAGTCCAAATCAAATGAGTTAGCTGTGCAACTACAACGCACTTCAACTCTAAACTAGTTGTGCAACTATAACGCACATCAGTTGTAAATGTTTTTTTTAATAAGTACTGCTGGACGGTGGGGGAGGGCTTACTTGTTCTATTTTCAGGTTCCAGGTGCGGCGCAAGTTCCATGGAGTTGGCTGTCCACTGGACCTCCTGCTGAACAGCGTCCACTCGCGGGTCTGCCGCTAAGTGGTCGCGTCGGGCAGTGTCCGGGTGCGTCTAGCGCACGCTCTATGAAGATCGACCCGTCGACGTCCTGGGATGCTGGCCTCTCACTAGTGGATACCACCGGATTACTGTGTTACTCATTTTACTATGTAAGTGTCCATGGGGATGGCCCCCTTCCCGTACAAGCGGAATGGGTCACCCACATGGATACTGGGGGAGTGTGTAGCAAAACTCGTAAAGTAGGCCTCCAGTGCGCGACTCATTGTAGCATGGTCGCAGAATATCAAAAGCCCCTTTATATAAGTTGCACTGGACTAGGTTAGTTCTCCTTGGCTACACACACCTTGTTAAGCTCTTGTTGTTGTATTTATTATGGCCACTGTAGGATTAGGGAACAGTACTCTCTTGTACTGATTCTGAGCCGAATATCGGCAGTTCTCTCTTAGACGCTGGATGGGCAGCAAGTAGGGTTGTCGACCTATTCCTCGGAATAGGCCCTCATTCACTTGTCTCTCAAGGTTGGCCGGTGGCCTTCCTTCCTCTCGTGGTCTACCCGCGTGGCTGTGTGTGTAGGGGGACGCCTGAAGCACAAGCGTGTCAGCACTGGTGCGAAGTCCTTCCCGTGTGGAGGCCTCTCGTGAAACCCAGGGGTGAACACCGCCTTGGCAGTAGGTAGCCGGAACCTAGGCCGGGGCGCACGTGGCTGCCTATAGCGTTCACGGGTTGAGCATTGCAGAGCTCAGAACAAGAAGGCCCATCTTCGAGTTAGAAACCTTGGCCGTGGTACACGCACTAGAAAAAATTCAATCATTATCTAATGGGACGCCATTTTTACGCTCTTATGCGACAACCACAGTCTCATGGAGGTACTGGGGAAACATCAAGCGAGAAACGTCTGTCACCAAAGATTGATAGGTGGATTTTGTTTATCACAAGTTTCGAGTTTGATGTAAAACACATTTCCACAAAAGGCCAACTTCATTTTTGATGCACTAAGTAGACGCCCATATGAAACCCCGACAACAGCAGATGTATCCTATCCGAACCTGGAAAAATTTCCTCACAGCGCTCAAATTGATGTGATAACAAGAGCTATGGCAAAAAAGGACAAAGAAATCGTCTCAACGGATGATTTCATGCCACATGTCACATCGATGCCAGAACTATCTGCCAACAACATGGCACATAAGTATGGCGACAATGCTAAGACCGATGCTTCACTAGCGCAATACACGACGCCGTTGACATAGGTGCCAAACACCAGTCAACAAGTGTCTCAAACGCACGCGACGCTTCCTCACAGCAGGGAACACACCCGGAATTTAAATGCTCAGGCATGACAAATCACCCCAACGACGTTTCCCACCTCACGTGTCAAAACACACAGAGCAACAGGATATTCCATTCTGACATTGATCTCAAACAAATTGCAATAGAACAGCGCAAGCACAAACATTTCATGGACTTGATGAATTACTTGAAACATGACAAATTGCCACCAACAAAGAAAAGACTGAACTATTGCCTCATGAGAGAACACAGTTGCGATTTGTTTGGCAAACATGACCTTCTAGTTACATATTGCCACGCCAAGAGTCTCAACCATGGTCCACGAATTCTATTACCACAATGGTATGCACACAAAAATATTACAGCTGTTTCACGCCACCTTATACCCGCATGCAGTGATATTTAAAACAACTCAGCTGAAGTGAAGCACCAAGTGATGCGCATTGTACTTATACTGCCCTTTCAATACTGCTTACCCAATCATAGTGTCCCTAGAGTGACCCCGCCCCTTGATTAATCGCTTCTAGAATCCAGGTGCGACGCCTACAATTAATCTCCCGAGTCACATGCCATGGATCGATGTTACAAAGTCAACGAGCCATGATGACGGATGATCCACGGAATTGTACAAAGACACTTTGTTATAAGTTTGAAACCTATGAAATTAATGCATGTCACGTATTATAAGAATTGTATGGGTTTCAGACGTATCCACTGCATGCTTGATGTATATGTATAATGCAATGACTTACACGCTATGTATGTTACAGCTTACGATTGTATACATATTGTAATCCGGATTATGTTACCATTGACGTTATGTGTGAAGTACATGTTATGTGTTTGATAGATATTGTAATTAGTTCCCAATTCAGACCATTGCACGATTGATGTGATTTGTATTATACACTCGTTATATCCTATATATGTGAACTTTATACTAGACATTTTATATGGTTGTACTGTACTTCGTATATGATTCTAAATCTACATAAATATGCTCACCTTACAATTCATTCACGTTTGATTGTTGACATAGTAGTGTTCCACTACATCGTTTAAATTATGTTACCATTGCTGTTATATGTAGAGTACATGTTATATGTTTGATAGATACTGTAATTAGTCCCCAGTTCAGACCATTGCATGATTAATGTGATTTGTATTGTACACTCATTATATCCTATAAAATGTGCGCTTTATACTAGATGTTTGATATGATTGTACTGCACTTTGTGAACAATTACAGATCTACATGAATATGCTTGATGTATACCATGTATTTAAGACTTGTACATCGGTGATTCCGATTTTCATCAGTGTATGCTTTTGTGAATTAACCTTCGTACTTGACATAACGCAATCGTGGTCTTAATGCTTGTAACTGGTTCATATGACCAGCAAATTCATGACACAAAGGTTCCGTTTGCGTTATGTCCACTAGCCTTATTCTTGGTGTGTGTGTTGCTAAAGGCCATATTTTTTGTAATACTTCAAATATGTCCTTTGGGGGGGGGGGAGGCAATGTAATGATACGAAGAGCTGAGTCTGATTAGACTCATAGGCTCCGCCAGAAGTCTCACGCTTCCGGCTACGCCTACCGCAGGCACACACCGTCACGCTGGTAGCTAGTATATAAACGAGGGAAAGCTTCTCTGAAGGCAGTCAATAAACAGAATAGAAACTCTTCACTGGTTCTGTTATCACTTCTCACCATGCATATGTCTAAATCACACTTTTTTATAAATAACTAGTATGCACAAAACGGACACAGAGGTTTGATTTGTTTAAAATTGACTAATTTAACTGTTTGATTGCCAGCAATCAGTGTCAGGTGTCTGATAGCTAGCTGCTCGTTAGCAATTTGTGTTGAGTACTTGACTTGTGTTATAAACTATGTTTATTTTTGTTGTGGCTTCTTCTCTGGACTTTCCTTCTATTTCCTGTTTTCTTCTTCTCTTTCCTCCAATTTTGTTTTGTTATTATTTAGCAATGAACTTTGTTCGTG